>JBAOKB010000067.1:0-55462 GCA_037044905.1 Hortaea werneckii | reverse complement strand
TTGAGGGTGCAAAGTGTGATATCTGAAAAATCAGAACTGGAGAATCTCAATCCGTACAGATTGGTCGCAGAAAAATGTTCTCGATTGCTTCTTTCGCTACGACGGGAAGAACTCCCGGGAAAATTCTTTTTTGGGGTCCCTTTCATACTCATAACCACGTTTCACAATAAACACGTCCCACATCGCTCTCAAAACACGTCTAAAGCCGCCTGCACTGCCCGGGAGGGGGCATGGAGGGTAAGGCGGGTGCCGCAGCAAATAGTTATATTCCTGCCGGCAAAAGCGGCCAAGCACGCAAAGGGTCGAGTTAGAAGAAGCCAGAAGGAACATCAAGCAGAAATGACTCAGGAGAGGAGAGGCATCTACTTGAAGACCTTGCCGTCAGCCCAGTCGTACTTCTTGCCGTTGACCTCGATCGGCTTGTCCCAAGCCCACATGTCGTTGACGAACTCGCGGTCCTCAGGGTTGGTGTGGTCGAGCTTGGTGAACTTGTACGACTCCCAGTCAGGGGCGACGTCGAAAGCCGGGGTGGCCTCCTGGCCACGGACGACGAAAGCGCCCTGAATGACGGAGTCGTTTTGCACGCCAAAAACGGATGCAGCACCGAAGAGGTACTTGCGGGAAGCCTCAAGACGGGTGAAGAAACCACCGATCTGGTTGGCCGACATGAAAGTCATGGTAAGGTCCTCGTTGTACATGAAGTCAACCTTCCAGAGCGAGTACTCTTCGAAGTTGCAGTTCTCCCAGAACCTACAGTGAAAGGATGGGTTAGTATCGCCGTTTCTACTAAGATCAGACGGAGCTAATGGTTGACATACCAGGGCAGAGCACTCTCACGGGTGTCGTCGTTGGAGTACTTCCTCTTCAAGTCGTCAATGACGAAAGTGGGCTTGCCGAGAGCCTCGAGCGGGTGCTTCGGCTTCGGTGGGGTCGGGGCCGCGGCCTCCTCCTTCTCCCGCTCAGCGGCGGTCTTGACCTTGGGCTTGGCCTGCTCCTTTGGCTTCTCCTCCTTCTTCGGGGGCTGGTTCGGGATGGCCTTCTCGATGAACTCGGGCTTGCCGGCCACGTCGGCGTAGATGCTCTGGTTGGCGACCGTCTCGTACCAACGGGTCACGGACGGGTGCTCCTCGCGCCAGGCCTTGTCGAAGAAGAACTGGAAGCCACGGCTGACCATGGCGGCGGTGAAGATGTCAGCGAGGGTGACACGCTCGCCGACGAGGTAGGTGTTGAGCATGAGGTGGTCCTCCATGGTCTTCATCTTCATGTCGGTAGCCTTCTGGCTGTCCTCAACGTTCTTCTTGTTGTACGGGTCGCGGCCAATGAGAGGGCGGAACCAGCCGCCGAGGGAGGGGAGGACCTCAGCGTTGGCGAAGGACATCCAGCGGAGGATGGAGGCGTAGTCCTGCTTGGTCTTGCCGAGCAGGGTGGTCTTCTCGTTCTGGGAGGTGACTAGGGGCGCAAAGTCAGCAACAATGTCCTCTCAATCCGATCAAATCTCGTGGCAGAGAAATGGCAGCGGTCCCCATTGTCGTATCAGAGTGTGAATACAATATCAACAGAGAATTTTCAGACAGGGATAACTGGAAAATTGGTTGTATATGATCTTCATCATATTGGGAGGACCGGCCACCGGTAGAATTGGATGGGAGGTGGGAGGACTCACTGTAGATGGCAATGGCCATGCACTCGGTCAGGACGTAGCCATCGGCGCCCTCGAAAGTCGGGACCTTGCCGAGCTTGTTCAGCTTGCGGTAGTCGTCGCTGACGCCCTTGGCGGGCTCGGTGTGGACCTGCTCGAGCTCGATGTTGTTGGCCTTGGCGACAGCGTTGATGGCCGTGGTGCGGGGGTTGCCCTGTTGAGGAGATTCCAGTTAGCAATCACGTGACATTGTATTGATATAGCTGGGGACGCTGTCCGAAGAGCAAGAATGCCGGTCCTTCTTGATTCGGAGGAAGAAAAGAAAGAGATAGTGGTGGGGCACCACAGCGTCTTTCGTCTTGCCTCCCGGAAGAAAAGAGGTGGTACTCACGGGGTAAGAGTAGATCTTGCCGAACGGCGCCATGGTATCGGATTGGTGGGGTATACAGGCAATACAGCCGCGTTGTGCGCCTTCGTTGGCTAGAGGATGCAAGAAGGGGGGATCGAGGAAGAGAAGAGGATGGGAAGAGAAGAGTGGACGAGAGTGTGGCAGCTGGAAGTGAGTGAGTGAGTCCCCCGCCGACGGCAAAACAACGTTTCAAGATTCAGAATTTCTTGCTGGCCCAAGCTTGCGGCGGGACGGCGGGAGGGCCGGGAGTCGGGCTTGGCGGGGAGGGAATGCCGATGGACTGGAGGCTCAAGCCCTTCCCGGCTGGAGAGGTGAGGCCGAAAGTGAAGGGAGATATCTAGAGGGAGATATCTAGAGGGACAGCATCAATACCTGGGTGCCTACCCCTTTCGAAAGTGCACGTGATGGAAGGCGTGGCTATATGGCGCACTGGCATGCGGCGGGCAGTGGCCACATGCCAGCACCACCAGCAGTCCTCTGCCCAGAGATGCATCGCCCAGCACCAGCGACGCTTCTTCGCCTCGCCCACCCAGTCTCACTCCCGTCCCCAAGGGCAAGGTGAGATCAAGGCCGCCCCCCAGATCGACTTCCAAGACGACCGCGACCAGTTCGCCCGCCCACGGTCCCAGATCCTTCCCAACTCCCGCCAGGCCAGATCGCGTGGACCGAACAACAATGCCAACCGCGCTCCGAACAACACCACCCGAGCAGGAGGACGAGGTGGACGAGGAGGACGAGGAGAGGCCGCAGGAGAAAGCAGTCCGCGCCCCGACACCCGCCCCAACCTCGCCCACCTCCGCATCATCCCCGCCAGCCCATCCTACTTCACCGCGACCCCGAAATACACCGATGACCTGCTCCTCCTATCCGCCCTGCAGCGCCGCCACCAACTCCTCCCCGTGCTGCCGCCGGGCCACGCCCCGCGTGTAGCCTGGAAGACCATCGACCAGTACAAGACCGAGCTGGCTGAGCCCGTCCGGGCCAAAATGTACGGCATCCTAGTCCAGCTCCTCAAGCGGCTGAACTACATCCACCCGGCGCTGATGCCGGACGAAGTGCGCCGCGCGCTCGACTCCTTCAAGCGCGAAGTCCAGCCGCACCTGAACGTGCCCAAGCCCATCCAGGTCAGCGAGTACGGGGTGGCGGTGGCCGCCGGCCGCAGGAAGAGCTCCACGGCCACCGTGCACCTGGTGGAAGGCACCGGCCAGTGTCTGATCAACGGGAAGTCGCTGTCCGAGTACTTTGGCCGGCTGCACGATCGGGAGAGCGCCGTGTGGGCGTTGAAGGCCACGGCGCGCTTGGATAAGTATAATGTGTGGGCCACGACGGAAGGAGGCGGTACGACGGGGCAGGCTGAGGCGGTCATGTTGGGCGTAGGTAGGGCGCTGTTGGCGCATGAGCCGGATTTGAAGATGGCGGTGCGACGGGGTAAGTTTGCTTCAATCTCAATTGCGAGGCTAGGAGCCTCTCTACGAGGGTCACTTCGCATTATCGCGACTTTCCCTTTGATCGAGGAATGGTTTCGCTAACTCTTATCGTCCAACAGCTGGTGCCATCACCCGTAACCCCAAGCGCGTGGAGCGTAAGAAGCCCGGCAAGCTCAAGGCCAGGAAGATGCCGGCTTGGGTCAAGAGATAGTTCTGCGTCCGCCTTTCTTGCCATTCCGTAGGGCAAAAATTCCCATCTTGTCCGCGGAGCGGCCTATGTATACTATGGCTATTGTGTACAAACAATAAGAGAAATACACTTTGTTCTATCTTCCTCCTTTGAAAACAAAAAAAGGGAAAAAAACAGAGAGAGGAGAAAAAGCTCTACCTACTGAAGTTGAGACGAGGTACAAGAGCCAAGCATATTATCGTAAGCTCGGACAAACTCCCTTTCCCTGCTCACCTTTCGCTTCCTGGTTGTTGTATCTTTGATCGCAACATCGAATTGAGCCAAGCAGCCATGTTTCCAGACCGCCCCCACCACGCGAACAAAAGGCACATTATCTCCCCTGCTTCAACGCACAATGGTTGATAAAGCACTTGGGTATCGTATCTACGCTTTAGGGGCTTATAGGAGGTTCTGAGAGGCGGAAGTGAGGTCGAGTGGTGAACAGAGGGGTACGTTTGAGGACGTTGGGAAGAGGGGGGAGGACGGAAATATTCCATCACTGTATGCTCAAACCCCTAGAACTTGAAAAGTCGACCTTGCTGGCAGAGGTAAGGAAACTCCGGGGAGTCTCTTTTCCCACCATGACTGCCACTCCACAGCCGCTGGGCCCACGCGCAGCGGGTGAAGTGCTCCAGGAAAGCGGCATGCGAATAGACCGTATCACGAATATCACTCACCCAGATCATATGAGCACCAGTGTCGCCTTTCTCCAACAAAAGTTGGCAGCCGGCACAGGAAACGCCGTTCTGGACTTGACCTGTCTGGATGTCGAAGCTAGGCATCGCGCAGCAGGCCATGTAGGCTAGAATCGAGTCCGTGTTGAACTGGGCGATGCTTGTTCCTGGTGCCTCAAATCCAGGGTGATCTTCGCGATAGGCTGATAGGATAGAAACGACGGGGACAAGGGTATAGCGCCTTGAGCGATCTCGATCAGGGTAGGTGTATGTACCGGGAAGTGTCTTGAGGCTGGGGAGCTGCGCGAGTGAGTATTTGGGTAACCTGAGAATCCGTTTGGCGGCGCTCAGAGCCACCATACGGATAGGGTATTGGTTCTGCGTAAGGCATGTTGAGCAGCAGCGGATCCAGAGGGGTAAGTGGACCAGGTCGCCGTGCGAGCCGTGGCAAAGTGAGCATTCCTGCGTGCAGAGCAGGCGATAGAAGTCTGACAAGCTGACTTTTGCGGCCAGACCTGTTCGTAGCAGTGCACAAAAGGGATCGAGGGCATGTTTGGTGATGATACGGTGTTCATGGAGAGCATCAAGGATTTGTCGTGCTCGTGTATTAGTCTGACGGAAGCGGAATACCGACGCTACATCCAGATCTAGACAGATTTGGTGAAGCAGTTCGAGCGGCAGCTCGTCCAAATGGCCCAGAGTCGCTGTCGACGTCGAGTCGGGCAGCGTTGGGGTGAGGATATTGATATGTGCGTTGATTCGGAATGAGATAACGGCACGATCGAAGTCCCGACGATGATAGGCAGCCACACGAAGAATGGACTCCTCTTCTTCAGGCTGGATCTCGTAGGCCGACTCAGAGTGGTGTCCAGGAATCGGCGAAGAAGCCAAATGAAGAGAGTGATGGCTCATCGCTTTGAACGCGGCTGCGTGACTGATGATAGATGTGAGCTGTGCGCATACTCGGCAATGCCACCAGTCTTCGTTGACGATACTCTGTAAGTGTTCGCAAGAAGCGGACACGGGTCAATCAGTAAATATCAGAGAGTATGAGTAAGAAAGAGAATTGATATACATAGTACTGGAAGAAGTAGTCGGATAGGAAATGTTGTAGGTTGCTAAAACCCCCATGCTGATTGGCCAGTGCGCGAGCCTCTGCAAGTTGCGACACGCGCATGGACGCGTCGCCCGCGCAATTCCGTCATTTAGCCCACCCGAGGCTTCCCTCCCAGCCGTCTCTCCCACGTTCGCACGCACGCATGCACGCACCTACCGTCATTCACTTTCCCCTGTCCGTATAGACAAACGTCACTGCGCTACTCACAGTCTCACATCGAACTGAAACACCCCCCCCCCCCCCCCCCCCCCCCCCCCCCCCCCCCAATCCCGTGCATTCACTCGGCGCAAAAGACTTCACAAAACCAGAAAACCAGCCCAAATCCCATCGTCGACTGGCACACCCATCGACGCTCCCTTCGAGCGAACCGCAAAATCACACCTCAACGAACCATCGACCAATTGAAGGACAGCAAGATCAAAAAGAAAAGAGAAAATGCCGCCAATCCTCCCGTCATCCAACCCCAACCTTCCAGACCAACACATCCGCAAACGTCCCTTCCAACCCTCCATAACCTCCTACTTCGACCAAAGACCCGGACCATCATCATCAGCACCAGCATCATCAGCATGCACTAACTCGCGCCGTCCAACTACCGATAACGCCTGGGACGCCTACTCCCCACCCATCCTCTCGCCGCCCGTGCCAGAAGAAACCCAAGCCTCCCTCCTCTCGGTCGGCATGCGCGTGCGTAAAAGCGTGCCGGAAGGGTATAAGACGCACAAAACGCTTGGAGACGGGATGGGAAGGGTTGAGGGTGGTTTTGGTGCTGGAGGGTTTGGGTCAAAAGTGCCGTCCAGCAGTGCGCCTGCGGAGGTGGGGAGGGGCAGAGTTGGTGGTGGTGGTGGTATAGGGACTGCGACGAGAGGGGGAAGGGAGTTGATGCCGTTTTGTGGGCTGCATAAGGTTGGTGGGTTGGGGGTTTCGTCGTCTTTCGGGGGTGCGGAGGAGGATGAGGAGGACGAGGAGGATGTGCCGGGGTTGACGTGGAGTCAGGAGACGGTCGGGAGTTCGCAGGGGAGCTTGGTGGGAGCGGGTGCAGGAATAGGGGATGGGTATGGGGGGTTGCAGACGGAGAGCAAGAAGAGGACATTTGATGAGGAGATGGAGGAGGAGATGGATGCTTATTTTGAGGGTGGTGCAGGAGAAGCGGCGGAGATGGAGCGATTCGGGGTCGCGGGGAGAAAGATCGCGAAGCCTCGAGGTGCTGTAGGGAGGAAGGGAGGGAACGGGTTAGGGGGCGTAGAGGGAGACTTTGAAGAGGCTAGCTTTTTGGCGCCTATGGATGTTGATGAGGAATGGTGAGTTGAGCTAGACGGACAGGAAAGCGTTGGTACAGCTGCTTTGTTGATACATTTCTATCACTGGATTGTAGGATAAATAAGGGATGGAGCATGGCGTTTGCAGGGGGTCAATTGGGTTAAGATATCCTGCAGGGCATTGGGATTAGTATATGTGGTGTGTTTATCAGAAGTCTTAGGATCGTATGTGCTTGAATTTCGCTTCATCTTTGGCATCATTTCATGCCTCGTTTCATGTGTAGGCACACACCAAGGTAGTAAGAACGTTCGTGGTAAAGGTCACGTGAGCGATCTCGCCCAGGCAGCCCCACCTTCCTTTGCAACGCCAGAGGGAAAATCCGAGGGGCGGAAGTAAACAACAAGGCCACTCGCAAGAGCAACCGCCGCGCTTCAGCCACACACCCAGATCCACTTGCAATTCTGCCTTTCTCGCTGCACCCTTTAGGTATAATACTCACGTAGACACGGAGTAGAAACAAGAAATAAAAGCGGAGAAAAAGAAGAGCAAAATCCATCCAGCCAGAAATCCCAGCTTTGACTGTAATATCAGACACAGCAGTGCATATTACCGCAACACCGTCACCTCTTCTTCTTCTTGCTTTCGTCAGTGCGACGCGAGACCCTGAAATCCCGGACGGGAATCTCGCAGCTTTTATTTTGGCCGTGCGTCTTTCGCAGCCTGCACCTCACCTCACCTCTATTCACTTCACCTCCTCCCCCTTCAGCAGCAAGCCGCGCTTCGGCTGAGACGTTCATTCAAAACCCGTATCTGCGAGAGCAGCAAGCGACCGGGTCACTCACCATCAACACCCCCCGAATCGAACCCTCCCGTACAACACAGACCCCGCCCGACTCAGGGACACGACCAGCTTCACTGGCTGCGACTCGCGCATGAGGAAGTGAAGGCGGGCCATCTCTTCTTTCGATACCTGACTGAGACGTTTGGCCCAAGATGGATGTCAACGCTGTTCTTTCGGGGACCCTAAGTCCCGGTATGTACTCACCTACTCACCCACTGACACCCCGTACCCCCCTCAAACTCGTAACAGTGGTGCTGACTCATCTCCTGAACAGACGCCGCCATTCGCACACAGGCCGAACAGCAGCTTGCTCAAGCCGCCGAGGCCGACTTTCAAGGCTACCTTCAACGCCTCTCTACCGAGCTCGCCAACGAACAAGCCCCACGAGAGGCCCGGATAGCTGCTGGGCTTGCCCTCAAAAACTCCTTCTCTGCACGTGATTACGCCCGCCTCCGCGATGTGCAGAACAAGTGGCTCAGTCTCGATGCGAACACCAAGCAAGCCGTCAAGAACCTCGCCATCCAGACGCTTGGCTCGGCCGACAGCAGAGTGGGGCAGTCGGCCTCGCAATTCATCGCCAGTATCGCCGCCATCGAGCTGCCCCGTGAGCAATGGCCGGAGTTGATGCCCGCGCTGGTGGAGAATGTGGGAAGCGGCAGCGACACCAAGAAGCAGGCGAGCTTGACTGCGATCGGTTTCATCTGCGAGACCGAAGATGCGAATCTGCGGGATAGTCTCGCCCAGCACAGCAATGCGATTCTTACCGCGGTCGTGCAGGGCGCAAGGAAGGAGGAGCCCAACAAGGACATCCGAAATGCCGCCATGACCGCTCTCGGTGACTCGCTCGAGTTTGTGCGGACAAACTTCGAGAATGAGGGCGAGAGAAACTACATCATGCAGGTCATCTGCGAGGCAACACAGGCAGACGACCAGAGAATTCAGCAAGGCGCTTACGGCTGCTTGAACCGTATCATGGGCTTGTATTACGAGAAGATGCGCTTCTACATGGAAAAGGCCCTCTTCGGGCTGACGATTCAGGGCATGAAGAACGACGAGGAGGATGTAGCGAAGCTGGCCGTCGAATTCTGGTGCACCGTTTGCGAAGAGGAGATCTCCATCGAGGACGACAATGCTGCCGCCGAGAGCCAGGACGCCATGAGGCCATACTTCAACTTTGCCAGGGTGGCGACTCAGGAGGTGGTTCCAGTGCTGTTGGAGTTGCTTGCGAAGCAGGACGAGGATGCTACCGACGACGAGTACAACGTTTCTCGCGCCGCATACCAGTGTCTGTCCCTGTGGGCGCAGACTGTCGGCTCCAACATCGTTCCATCCGTGCTCGCATTCGTGGAGAAGAACTTGCGGAGCGAAGACTGGCATTACCGGGATGCGGCCGTCTCAGCGTTTGGTGCAATCATGGAGGGTCCGGATGAGAAGGTGTTGGATCCTCTCATCAAGCAGGCACTGCCTGTGCTCATCCAAATGATGGACGACGCGAATGTGCAGGTCAAGGACTCGGCCGCGTACGCACTGGGCCGCATTTGCGAGGCTATGCCTGAGTCCATCGACCAGAACGACCACTTCCAACCGCTCATTACCGCCCTATTCTCTGGTCTTAGTAGCAACCCGAAGATGGCCGCCTCATGCTGCTGGGCCCTTATGAACCTTGCGGATCGCTTCGCCGGTGATCCTGGCTGTCAGACAAATGCCCTCTCTGCACACTTCCAGGCTTCTGTCCAGCACCTCCTCCAGCTGACCGAATCGACCAACGACAACCAGCTTCGCACTGCTGCATACGAAGTCTTGAACGCTTTCGTCACGAACGCAGCCAACGACTCAGTCCAAATGGTTGCCAGCCTCAGCGATGTCATTATCGACCGTCTGGAAAAGAGCATTCCCATGCAGCAGCAAGTCGTTTCGGTTGAGGACCGCCTCACGCTCGAAGAAATGCAGACCTCCCTCACGTCTGTCCTTATCGCCATCACGCAGCGTCTGGAGAAGGAAATTCAACCGCAAGCCGATCGCATCATGCAACTGCTGCTGTCTCTCCTTCAGGCCCTTGGCGCCAAATCCTCAGTTCCAGACACAGTCTTCGCCGCCATCGGCGCACTCGCCAACGCCCTCGAGGATGGTTTCGAGAAGTACATGCAATCCTTTGCTCCTTTCCTCATCGCCGCTCTGAACAACCAGGAGGAGCCTCAGCTCTGCGCTGTGGCCATTGGCCTGGTATCTGACATCACCCGTGCTTTGGAAGCGAGCGTCAAGCCCTTCTGCGACCAATTCATGAACGGTCTGCTGAACAACCTCCGCTCTGCTTCTCTCGGCAACCAATTCAAGCCCGCCATCCTCCAGTCCTTTGGCGACATTGCTCAAGCTATCGGCGGTGACTTCGAGCCTTACCTTTCTGTTGTGGCACAAGTCTTGCAACAAGCTGCTGGCATCTCTGCCCAGACCGAGGCTGTGGCCGGTGGCGCACAGAGCTTCGAGATGCTTGACTATGTTGTCAGTCTACGTGAGGGCATCATGGACGCTTGGGGTGGAATTATCATGGCCTGTCGCATGGGCGGCAAGGGAGACTTGCTCCGCCCGTGTGTCGAGAGTGTTTTCCAGCTCTTGCAGACGGTCTACCAGGATGTGAACCGGACGGAGGCGTTGCTCAGAAGCTCAATGGGAGTTGTCGGGTATGTTTCATTTCCTTATTTCCCCTCCCTTACTCCTGGTTGGTTGTGAGTTTCGCAATCGAAATCTGGCTAACATTTCTTTTTCAATTACAGTGATATCTCCGAAGCTTTCCCCAGCGGCGAGTTCGCACACTACTTCCGCAATGAGTGGCTGACGGCTATGGCGCGTGAAATTCGCGGCAACAAGGAATTCTCTCCTCGCACGCAGGAGACTGCTAGGTGGGCTAGGGAGCAGATCAAGCGGCAAGCGGGTACGTCTTAGATAGCGCTTTGCTGTCACTTGCGATGAACTTCGGCTGACCATCTCATTGTAGCGGCTGCAGGCAACGTCAATATGTCTTAGGGAGACTTTGATGGTTATCACCTCATGCTGAACCGAGCCAAGACGGTCAGAACACGACTCATCATTGATGAGCTTGACGATGCTGGCTCGAGTTGCACATAAGGAAGCGATCTTGGCCATGCCACCAAGAATCTTCGGATTCTTATGGCCGCGCTTCCCAACTTCCCCTGCTCTGGGATCGAGCCGATGTTGGTTTTGCGGCTCGATTACTGGGATACTTCTAGACACTCAACCTCCTACGCCACGCCATACCGCCCCATTTCCGAGCACGGACGTAGCAAAGTCTACATGCCCAGCATGCCTACCCACCATCACCCACCAACCCACCCAGCAGCATCAGCACCAGCACCAGCACCAGCACCCGCACCAGCATCCTGCACCCTGTTGCCTGGCCCCAGTCTACTACGCGATCAACACCGTCCGGATCTGCACCATGGCAACCAACACAATCCCAAGCAGATTGAACCACACCCCACCGTCAACCGTCATCATCACCACCCAAAGATTGCCATCCACCACCACCACCACGTTATCTTCGACCACACCCATTCAATAGCAGCCCGAAATTCCGCGTCGAATCAATAAATTTACCTTTCCAAAAAAAAAAAAAAAAATCTTAGATTTCATATCTCTTTCTCACTTTCTTCGCCCCCTTCTTTCCTTCTTCCCTCTCACTAGGATGTGGACCCATTAACTATTCTCCATCGTTCCTCATGGCTGTTCCTTTTTTTTTTTCTCTCTCTTTTTCTTATCTATTCGGTGATGTCTTCTTTTTGGGGTGTTTGCTATTCCGTTCTGTCTGAATTCCAATACGCCAGCCCTTTGTCACACTTGCTGATGGGTCCTTGTGATGCTGACATTAATTACACATTAGGAGCTTGCTGCTGATGGTGGTGCTTATTGGTAATTTAGAGCACAAAACATTTTTGTGATCTAGTTCTACGTAGTCATTGTCTCACATAAAGGCGATTTGGGTGCCGTGCCGGAAACCTGGATCGATCTCTTAAGAAGTTGCTATTGAATTTTAACAGCCTTACTGATCCGTCAAGCCGATTCTCCCGTCCAAATGCGAAAGGTCAATCGAAACAATCACTGTCTGCGATCCGATGAGGTTGACTTTCATTGATCGGTATGACGATGGGAAGACTGGAGAAATCATTACGTGCACTAACAAACTATAGAACTTTTATGAACCCTGCGAAGCGAAGTAGTCCTCCTTAATAAAGTCCGCCGCCCGCTCCGCAATAGCGTACACGAACGTCTGCAGGTTAGCTCTCGGCTGCAGCGGCACGATGGAAGCATCGATGACCCTCAGCCTGTCGATACCGTAGACGTTGAACCGCGGATCGACGACACCGCTGGCGTCGCGCGGCAGCATGGCACATGTGCCAGACGGGTGGTACTCGCTCTGCAGCAGACGCTTGACCTCGCTCTCCACGTTCTCCTCGGTAAGGGTGGTGTAGACGTCCTGGTACAGCGTGCCGTTGTCCTTGAGCACGCTGGATAGCGGGTATGCCTGCGCGAGCTTGTTCTGGATGTGCAGCGCGATCTTGCTGAGCATGGCCAGGTCGGCCGGGTGCTCGAGGTAGTGCGGGTCGATGAGCGGGTGCACGCTCGGGTCGTTCTTGTGGATGTGCACGGTCCCGCGTGAGAGCGGGTGCTCGAGCACGCCGAGGATGGTGAAGTAGTTGCCTGGGGTGGGCGGGGAGAAGAGCTTGGTGGTGTCGTTGGCGAAGACCGGGTTCATGCCGCTGGCGGTGTTCATGTGCTGCGCGACCTCTTGGCCCTGCTCGACGTCATTGATGATGAGGTTGTACTGGCGGGAGAGACTGTTGTCGTGAGGGTAGTTGGTCTGAACCTCGTTCAAGTAATGGTTCTTGAACGTGTTGAACTCCTCGGCTTCCGGAAGGATCTGGTTCAATGAAAGGAGGGCACCACCGAGCGCGACTTGAGCGAGAATCCCGGTGCCGTTCTCCAAGTACTGGTCGTAAGCCTCGTTGAAGAAAGTCTCGTTGACCAGATCGTCAAGCGTAGTGATGCCGTCCACGACCTGGTATCCAAGGGGCATGTAGACGTGATCTTGCAGGTTCTCGCCAACAGCAGGCTGGTCTAGGATCGTCTCAATGCCGAGAGATTCGAGCAGAGTCGAGTTTCCAACACCTGAAAGCTCAAGCATTTGCGGAGAGCCGAAGGCACCGCCGCTGAGAAGCACCTCAGTGCTGGCCTCAATAACATAGTCGGTACCGTTGACATTTACGCTTACGCTTGTTGCGCATGGAGTGCCGCTGCTGGTATCGAAGTTGATCTTCTGGACCATGGCACCGGTGTAGACAGCAAGGTTGCTGCGATCCTTGATCGGGTTCAGGTAAGCGGTAGCAGCATAGCTTCTAGTCACACCGTTCGTCTTGTTGATGTTGGTCAGAATGTTGTAGCCGCCCAAGGCAAGTCCATCACGGGGATCGGAGTCGACACCAATGCCAAGCGTCTCGTATGCACGCGGCCATGCCTCGTCAAGCGGAGAGTATTCATCAGGGAAGGAGTTGAAGACGGGCCCGGATTGGCCGTGGATTGCCGGGTCGATCCAAGAGACATTGAGGTCGGAAATGACTTCTTCACTGACATGGGTGTAATGCTCCGACTTGGTGTAGTAAGGTTCCAGCTGAGCCCATGTCCAGTTCTCGTTGCCGAGTAGCCCAAAGTTGTCGATGTTAGTTTGAGAAGCGTGGGTGTATGCAAGGTAGTTGATTGCACTGGATCCACCCAATTGCTTTCCACGAGGCTGGCCGATCACTCGATCGTTGACATGTTCTTGAGGGACAGTCTTGTAGATCCAATCGTAGTCAGGGTCGCCGTAAAGTGCGGTCAACAGTCCAGGAGCGAGAACGTTTGGGTCTTCGGATCGATCGAGACCAGCTTCCAAAACAGCCACAGAGACAGAAGGAATCTCAGAGAGACGGGCTGCAAGCGTCAATCCAGCGGTGCCTGTTGCTCACGATCAGCCAAATAGTCCAGGAGCATCGTCTCTCTCTCATCACAACCTACCACCACCGCAGATGACATAGTCAGCAGAGGGAAGGGAAAGAGCTGACGACATGGTGTAGGCTTAGAGTTCCGGAATCAGAGATGCCACACGCAAGCCACTGGTTTCACGGAAGGACTCGAAGGGTCTTGTAGAGCAGGGAAGCGTGCGTGGTTATACTCGCCAGTCTTCCAACCTGGCGAGGATCAAAGACTAGCACCGCCGCCATTGTTCCGGCATGTCATGCGGCATCGGGAGGCACGGTTGGCTGTACAGGCGGTTGATGGCACTACTATCCGCCGCCTGCATGCATTGAGGACGAGACGGTCTTCTGGGAGGGTCCACGTGCCCTTGAGCCCTAGACCCGGCAACGCAGATAGACTTTGGACCCCCATCCACTATGGCGGTGATGAAAGACGTGCATCTGGGACTCCACTGGTCCATGCAGCCACGGAGGCCGCAAACCACTCATCTAACGGCCCGCTCCATCTCGGTACATAATGAACGTCCCCGACTCGTGTCGACCAAACCTTGTCGAGACGTTGGTGGCGCGGCGGGCTTTGCCTTTTTCCCAAGGTCATCATCGTCGCAGTAGTTTTTTGCGCGGTTGGTGATGGCTGTGTTCTAGCGCTTCTAGGAATTTCCGGGTTGGGACGTGATCTGAAGTTCTACGGTAAAGCGGCTTCCGCGGGAATACTCGGACGCAGCAGAGATATGTAGATCTCCGAGGTCACTACTCATGAATTCGTAGGCGAGATACAGGGCACCGCCAACAACGGCTGGGAACGATCGTCTTTCACCATCTATTTCCCGAACTGCTTCCTGGACGGGTATTACTATCAGTTAGCAATAAGCGCAGTACACACCACTCTGAACGTGCTAGCTAGCGCATCCTCTGCCGCTCTGGCGACTCAAGGAGATGATCTGGAATACACCATGGTCGAAGTCCATGCTCTCTGCCGGACGCATACAGGCGATTTAGTCTCTCTTTTTCCCAGATCATAGCGGCCTCCGTTAGTGGAGGCAGATGCATCTGATTCAACGAGAGCACCGCCAGCCGCATTCTTCGTGCACACATATATCGGAGTTGAGCGAATCATCAATGGTGAGCTATAATGCGATGCATACTGACCCGATAATTCGGAGGCGAGCGGTGATCCACCTTTCCACCAGCAAGTGCTGGTAACCCTACTTTCCCATTTGACGTACTCACATATCAAATTGTTCGAGCATGCGACACAGCGAAACTCATCTAGAATTCTACGGTCGTTCTTCGCCATTTCAGGGTCTTGCGTGCAAGCTGAGACGCAGACCGGGCTATTTCCAGAAGAACGGTTGGTATAGCTGCAATGGGCTGCGGCGACTGCAACAAGCGTACCCATGCTCCCGAGATCCGACCTCTGCTTCAGACCCAAATATGACCCACCCTGCAAGCATCCCCGTCCTCGTTGCCGCCATTATTCTGGATTAATTCACTGCGCTTGCTGCGGCGTATATACCCCCCAGGTAGCCGATCTCCAGCAAGGAGGATCCTGATTATTTTTGCGCAAAATCTATTCTTTGTACCCCCTCAAAGAGCTCTCGAATCTTAAATCATAGGTCCGGTATCGTGCCATTCTCCAGGTGACCGCAGTGCGTCGTAAAGGCTTTTGTAAAGATGTAGTCTTCGAAGCTCATCACAGCGCCAGTTGGATTGGAGCGCCAGACGATGCCTTTGGTCACGGTCGCCATCGTTATTTTGAGAGCCAAACGACTCATGCTTCTGACGGCGCTCAAGCTGTTCATGTCGCGGCGAGTCACCAGGATGGGTTCGAAGAAACCCCTCAAGAGCAAGTATTCACTTTCCCGAGGCCGATGATTGCTGCAGCTACACAAATAGACAATGCGTCGTCCCGCCGCAAGAGCACGAGTCAGACCATATGTATCAACGCCTCCTCGAAATGACTGTAGCTGCTCTATTCTTTGGTACGACCAGCCATGAGGAAACAGGACTGTTAGAAAATGGTGTGATTCAGATTTGTATGTGCACTTCAGAAAGCCTGACCGCCATCTCGCTGCTCACAAGGCTCAAATACAAGCGTCCTAGTGATTGCGTTGACGCTCATGCTTGAGTCTCTAGTCCCTGAAAGGCTAGCAACAAAGTTGCTTTTCAAACGTGAGATGTCAGCTATAGGTTTCGAGGCGGCCTAACCCTATGGCTTTGATGGAGTGGTGCTCGTGGTGGTGCCGTGGGGTTGATCTCTTCGGCTGCTGTGGTAGCCGCAGAGGTTGGCGGTGCTGGGAACCCTAGGCGTTGTCTACCCGAAAGTGGAAGGTGAGGAAGACATTCTTGGTCCCCTATTACGAATATTGCTCATTCCGAGGTAATCTCGCTTAGAGGGCTTTGAGAGTTCGGAAGACTTGATGATGATGAGGGCAAGCCTGACTGGCAAGACACACCGCCACTCAACGGACGTTCAGTCAAGTTCTAGTCTTGTAGAACCGCTGCAGATAGGATCATGTTGAAGGGGTCGCCCAACGGTTTTCGCTGAGCCATTAGATTGTATCCTTTGCACACGATCAATCCATTCGAATTGCGCAATCTAGGACTCGATTATACCCTTTAGTGACAGAGGGACGTGTCGATCAGAGGGTTCCGGCACGCTTATATCGTACCATTGAGCGGTTTCGAAGCTGGCACCGCCAACCGCCAGTTTGAAAGTCGAGCGAAAGTGCACCGGCAATCTCCTCCATGCACTCGAAGAACCCTCATCCAAAGCACACCAGCTCCGGAATCATCAAGCAGAACTCACCGCCTCTCGCCTAACAAAAGGACCACTCAAAGCTTCACCCCCTTCCCCCTCTTCTCCCACTCCCAGTAATCCCCCCTAAACCGACTCGCCTCCCACTCCCTGTAGACCCCTTCCCTCCCCGTCCTATCCTGCACATCCAACATCCGTCTCCAAACCCCCAACTGCTCCATAAACCCCGGGTTAGGACTACAGACCGGCCGTCCCTCACACACCCACCGTAAAGCTTCCGGGGGCGAGAGGTCGTACTTCCACATGAGGTAGGCACAGCAGACGGTCGCGGAGCGGGATTTGCCCATCGCACAGTGCACGAATACCCCGCTTCCTCCTTTCGCGGCTCGTAGTCCTTCGTCGATGAATCGGTTAGTCGTCTCGAAATGCTGCAGCAGGTTCGCGTTGGGCTCGTCGTCTTCCCGGATCATGAGATGTTTGTACCCCTGCAGCACACCACCATCGCCGCTGCCTTTTGGCTTCCCGGCGGAGCTCCCCTCGGTGGAGATGTCGAAGTCTATTACAGAGAGGATGTGCGAGATCTTCGCTTCCCGCAGGAGGTGAGGGTGCGAGTAGAGCGCGTGTAAGCCGCCGATGTATAAGTTGCCACCGCTGCCGCCGCCGCTGCCATCGGTGGTGCGGCCGGTAGTGGCGCGGGGAATACGATCAAGCCAGCCCATATCTTTCGTTGCGTCGGATAGGTGAGCGAATTGCCAGAAGCCAGGGGCGGGCATGGATCTATTCTAGTGATTTATTTTCAATACTTTGCTTTCTTCTTGACCAATTATCCGTGTTGAATGGCAGTCCTTCATAGAAACAATGGCTCCAATGAAACGAATGAAGAGGACGTTTATGTCTACGATGTAATCTTCTACATAAGCAAATAAGTTTCCAGATATCTAAGTACACCTTCCGCGGTTGTTGTCGTTAAAGTTAGGAAGGGATTTGGACCTCGGCTACATTTTTCATGAACAAATGGACCACCAAACCCTTCCACAAACAACGTCCGATGGAAATCTTACCCGATGCCCTTCACTCTAAGAAGACCGAACGAGTTTCTTTGTAGATGAAGAATGAGAAGCAAAAAGAACAAGAGGGGGGGAGGAGGGGAAGGAAATTGAAAGGGAGAGGAGCCATCTGAAAAGAAAATACCGACCGTTCAACTCCCAAAGGAAGGATATACAACTAAATTGTACCGGGTAAACGACCTAGCTATGAAGCAATTCACAACGCCTAACAACCAGTACCCTTTCCAACCCTCCCATCCCGCGCCGCAGAAATCCCGTATTCTATCTTCCCCTTACCCCTTCTTCCAAAAAGAGAACCGAAGATCGCTGCTACGCTAAACGATAATAAAAGATGAAAGGACTGTATTTCGCTTCGTTCTCTCTCCCCTCCTCTGTTGTCGTAAAAACAAAGGAGTGACTTCGGACCAAAAAAAAAAAAAAAAAAAAAAAAACACCTTTGAACCCCATCGCTAAAAAAAGAAAAGAAAAAAAAGGGAAAGTCCCATGTCCCTAAAAACATCCACCAGAATCCCAAGCAATATAAAGGAAACAGAAAAAAAGCGTAATGGCGAAAACGGGCAGTCCGTGGGCAGCGTTGCTGAGTGTGCGACGAGCCCAGTTCCCCCCCCCCCCCCCCCCCCCCCCCCCCCCCCCCCCCCATCAACAAAAGCGGGGACGTCGAAAAAGGGGAAGTAATAGATCCTTTTCCACCTCCAGCGCCCCCCGGGTTCTCTCAAGGGGCAGCTCTGGTCCACAATGAGCAAACCCTCCCCTCCCCATTTTTCCCTTCCTCCCTTTTCCGATCCATCCCCCAGCGGCAAACGGAGTCACACAACCCTACACCCCCTCCTGCCTACCACCATCATCACGACTCCCATCCCCATACCGCCCCAAATACCCCTCCAAAACCAACTCGTCGATCCCCTGGCCCGCGAGACCCGCAGCACTCTCCTCGGGTCGCAGAACGGGGCTCGCGCGACTCATCAGCCGCGGTCCCCCGTTGCTGCCCTTGAGGAAACCGTGGAACTCGTCGATGCTGCCGCTGAACCAGCCGGTCTTGGCGTCGAAGCGGGGGCTCGGGTGCAGGATGGCGGTGTAGGCGCCGTCGATGAGGTCGGCGTCGTTGTCTTCGTCGTCGAGGTCCGGTTCCGAGTGTGAGGGGAGGTGGTCGTCGAGGGCGGGTGCGGCCGTCATGGCTGCTGTCGTCGTAGAAGAGGAGACGGGACGGTGGTGTAGCCGGAAATCGTAGAGTTCGCTGGTTTCGCAGCCGGAGTCGGTCGAGGAGGAAGGGAGGTCGTGCTCGTCGAAGTTGTAGATGCTGTTGCCTTCGTGGCTGGCGACGAGCACGAGGTCGTTCTCCGACGAGAGGTCCGCGTCCGGCTGTTCGTCGCCGGATCGCGTAAAGTCTTCGTCGGCTATGGCTTGCTTGGCGGCCATGCCCTGGGCGAGCTCGCGGTTGAGCGAGGCGAGGATGTCTCGTATGCGGGCGCGGGAGCGGGGGTTGGTCATTTGTTCGAGCTGGAGCTCGGTTTCTTGGATCTTGTCGACGAGTTCGGCAAAGTCCTTCTCTGGATCTATGGGAGCTGGAAGGATCTCGGCAGTAGCAGCAGCAGCAGCGCCGGCGTCTTTCTCAACTGTGGTCGCTGGTTCTGGAGGTGGAGTTGGGAGGTCGGTGGCTAAGACCCCTTCAAATGCTTGCTGGAACTCACGTAGCATGGAGCGGTCAGGGATGGCGAAGATGACCTCTTGAATCCCTTCCCATCGCTCGCTGTTAGGCCTTCTTTGACGTGGACTGCCAGCAATGACTTTCCGCCAAAGCTTTGCCACCTCTTTGACTGGATTCCCATAGGCGCCACAGCCCCAGGCGCCTAGAATGAGCTTCTCGGCTCCTTTCGATTGGGCGATGCGAAGCACAGACTTCATCTTCCTGGTCACGAGCTCACGGTCGCGATCGCAATAGCTGACACCGCAGGTGCATGCGCTGTCAAGCTTGTCGTCGGAGGCGCGAATGCGATTGTTGTCGGGGAATCTAAACATGCCTGCCGAAATAACATCCACGAAATAACGGTCCCGCTTGGTCAATTCAATCGCATCCGGGGAGCTATCGCGGAATACGAGTACATCGGGAGTCCAGACCCCGCCTAGTTCAGGTAACCGGTAGAACGAATCCCAAAGGGAAGGATATAATGTCGATCGCGCGCAAATGAATTCTTCCTGGCTGTTGGCGCCGTCAAGGAAGCCACCGCCAGGTCTTACAGGCGAGGCCATGTTGAGGATAGCGACGTTATTCTTCTGGCCTTCTCTCGTCGTCTTCAATGTAGGAGCGGTGCGCTTAGACGTGAATGGCTTTTCGCTTAATTTGGCGGCGGCTTTGAGCGTGTCTGAACATTGGACTTTGATTCTGGGGCCATCATAGATAGCCGCGTTCGCGAGCGCGGTAGAAGAACCTCGAGGGGTGTTGGTGTCCGGGTCGACGATGAGTTCAGCCTTGTGTATGCCATGGCGTGCTCGTGGACATGAGCGAAGCACGTCGGGGACGATGCGATGTACGGTCTCTTTGGCTCGTTTCGCTCGCTCCTGGCGGCGGTTGGCGTTGGGGATGACCGTCACTGTTGGATGATCTCGTCCCATGTTGGGGGTCCGAGTTCGAGGTAGGTGGAAAAGCCGATATCAAGAAGTGGTCAGGACGGGTGGTTGGGCAGGGTCGAGAAAGAAGCGACGGCTCGGGGAGTGGATGGAGGAAAGAAGCAGGGCAGATGAAGTAGAAAGCTGACGAGGTGGAATCCCGGCAGTTTGGAGTGCGAAGTGGTGATGTGATGCGCGTCCAGCGCAGCGGGAGCAGAATCACAAGACAGCGAGCGGTAGGTAATCAGCAGCATGTGAAGAAGGGGCGGAATTCGGCTTCGCCGTGGTTGCTGGGCTGTCTCGTGCGTCGGGCGATGATGCAGCGGTGGTTACCAGGTAGGTATTCAGCGCGTGCGATCACATGTAAGTCGCCGAGAGCGGAAGTGTCCGATGCTGCATGCGAGATTCACCAGAGAAGCGGATGAGGCAGTGTCGCGATTCTCATTCACGGTGCAAATAGACAGACGGACAGACAGACAAGATCTGACAGCTCAGCTCTGCTCTGTCCTCCAGCTGCCTCGCAAGTCTGTCTCATCAGAGTCTCGTCTTGCATCGAGAGGGGAACCTTGGGAAGCACACGAGCCTGGTCCGAGCGCTTTCACATGCTTCGAATCCATCGCGCTTTGTCCGGAAGAGGAATGGCCAGCTGCCTATTCTTGCGTCAAGCGCCCTCTCAGCGCCCGCTCCCACGGACGGGCCGGGTCCGGAGAACGAGACCTGAGGCTGTCAGCCCTCAGCCCATCGTCCATTGATAGCCGCTGTTCTCGTCAGGTTGCGTGTGCATCGCCTGTCCTGGGTGTCGCATGTCTGATCTGACCGCCTCAGATCAGCTCCCGTTGGTCTATATCCAGGTGGCAGCGCAGAAGAGAGTCCGGGGCGTGGTGCATCGCCATGTCTATGAACTCAGCAAAGCTTGCGATCACAGATCATTCAGCCGGATTTGGAATCCAGCCCCGAGTCCGACGGACGGTGTTTTGCCGTGAGCGTCCAATCTGGAATCTGCCGCCGTAACTCTGACGCCAGGACCAATCTGCCATGATTGCGACAGACGAGAGGAAACATGGAGCATAGGTGAAGTCATGGCGAGAAGAATAGTTTGGAGGAGAGATTACAGAACTGGGCAGAAATGCCATTGATAAGTTGAGTGGTTTGTTGGGGCCCTCGTCCTGCTGCTGAGAATCCCCGCCGCGCCGTAACGAGGGGCACGCCGTGCGATTCACGGCCGAATGCATTCATGTGGGATTTATAGCCTGAGGCATGCTTGCATCGCTGGTAGTTCCAACCTGGAAGCGCATTACTCGAATTGGCCAAAGCCACGTGATATCAAGGTCCATCTACATAGTACCTAGCACTGTACCTAGGTAGTCACGCTGCCGTGAGGACGAAAGCGTAAAGCTTCATCCCTCTGCCTCTCCCCCAACTTCTGCAAGCGATCGCGGGCATGTGAGCCGTGGCGACCATGCCCGCTCCAACATCCGACTCGCACTCCAGCAATGGCATGTACGGCGTCCAACCGCCGGGCGTCGATTTCAAGGACAGCAACGTAGTCCCTCTGGCACCACCGAAACCCTTCCAGCCGAGTCTGCGATACCCCTCCTCACGGAAAACCATCTACGACCGGAACCTCTCCCGCGCGCCGCCCACCACCTCGCTCTCCGCCTTCGCCCACCTCTTCAACACCATCATCACCTACCACCACGCGCGGTCCGGCAGCGTGTCCGAGATCGAAACGCGGCTCAACCGCGCCGGATACCCCTTAGGTCTGAAATTCCTCGACCTCCTCCTCTACCGACAGGGCCAGCAGGGATCCGCCGGGACGAAAGGAGGCGGCCAAGCCACTCGCCCGACCCGGATCCTCGAGCTCCTGCAGTTCATCCACGGACCGCTGTATCGGCTCCTCTTCGGCCGACCCGCCGACGCCCTCGAGCAGAGCACGACGAAGAAAAACGAGTACATGATTATTGATAATGAGCCCCTAGTCAACACGTATATCTCCATCCCGAAGGAGATGAGCCAGTTGAACTGTGCTGCGTTCGTGGCGGGGATCATCGAAGGCGTCTGTGATGCGGCGGGGTTTGGGACCGAGGAGGGACAGGGGGTTACGGCGCATTGGGCCGAGGGCGATGAGATGTGGCCCGGCAAGACGATCTTTCTGGTGAGGTTTCGGGATAGTGTGGTTGAGAGGGAGGAGGGTCTGAAGGCGGCGGGTGGATGAGAGAGGGAGAGGATGTACGGGAGGTTGTAAACGATGTGCTGGATGATTGAAGCGACGGCGTAGATGGGAGATGGAATGGCCCCGGGTGTTATTTGCCTCCTCCCGCGTACGACATGGATCACGGCGGAATGATACGATTGCACAATGAGATACACGCGCTTCGAGGGCAAAGGCCTGTATCTTTCAGGCTATGCTACAATGCCTATCGGTACACTTGGCGGCACGACCGCACGCCGCCACCCACCAAGACTGGGTTCGTTCGGGTTCGAAACGCTGCTATCTCCACGCTCGCCATCTTGAGGACCATTCATCTCAACCCTCTGCTGGGTTTCCGATTGGACATTCTCCGAGACAACAACATCAGCGTCTCGCAGAGCACTAGACTCGAATAAACCCTTCCAAACGTGAACAAATTCGGCGTCACTTCTCGCGAGTATGTCCTCGCCTAGCTTCGTGGTCCAGTATCCTGGGTAAAGACAACACCATCTTAATGTCAGGACATCACCATGCTCGCCTTCGGATTCGAGGAACTGCCACGTCCAGAGGTATAAGCCCTCTGCGTCGGCGTCCTGGGCCGCATTAGCTGAAGCGCCGTCTGCGGCGGAGAGGACGGAAAGGGAGTGGCGGATGAGAGTCGGGCGGAAATCCGGAATAGTCGTGGCAAGTAGATCCAGAAGATTAGACCATAGTGTAATCGCAGGGCCCATTGCCGCACCAAGCCTATCATAGCATTAGCATCGCAATCTCAGTCTTGCAAGGAGGCAAGGACTCCAAGTCGTCCCCAATGTACTCACTCGCGATTAGAAGGGAGTAACAATTTCTCATCCACAAGCACTCCCACGACCGCATGCACCCGTGCCTCACTTCCACGACAAAGCTCCCCACAAGCCTTCCCCACGCTCTCAACCTCCACCCGATGCTCGCGGGAATTCTGTCGTTTCCGCTTAAACGCCTCGCGTCTCAGACCCCTATAATTCCTCAGCAACCGTCCCGCCTCTTCCTTCACCGCCCTCAGATCCCCTGCAGCCTCCCTTCCCGTCCCGCCCCCGTCCATCCCTGCTACCACTTGCCCCCCTCCCCCTCCCTTCTCCTCTCCCATCCCTCCCAACCGACTCCAATAACTCCCCCACAACCACTCCAACGCCTCCGCACACGCGCCTACCAGCCTCCCCAGCGCCGGCAGCTCCTCATGCGTCGCTTCGTGTCGCAGGCCCACAAAGGAGGCTGGCATTTCTATCTGTCGTGCGATTTCCAGCATACTGGCGGGTGTTAATGCGTTGGAGCGCGAGCGCCCGATGTCGCAGAACCCCGTCACGAAGCGGGTGAAGGCTGCGGAGTAGACGGCGCGGAGGGCGAAGGTGGATGCGGGGGCTGATGCGGGGGGTTGGGTTGGGTCTCTGGTGGTATTGGTGGTGATGTTGTTAGAAGGGGATATTTGTGGTCGCTGTTGTTGTTGCTGATGATGGTGTAAGATGGCGTCGACTAGGAGCGCCGTACTCTCCACCGCGTGCGGGAGGTTGCCCCGGAGTTTCCATGCGAGGATCCGGTCGACGGCGTGGCGTCTCATGTCCTGGTGGGGTTGCTGAGGCGGGACGGTGGAGGGATTGGAGGTGTGCTGAGGGTAGAGCTGGGCGCGGACTTCGAGGAGGTCGCGCTGGTGCCGCCAGGGGGTTATGGTGTAGCGAGGCATTTTGTAAGGATGCCTTTCTTTTCAGATGAGTAAGTCTGGAATCTCGTCCGTCCGGATCGAGGACCTAGTTTCACTTTTGCGTTTTCCCTTCGGTATTGGCCTTAATGATGTTGAGAAGTGGCGAGATGTATATCTTCTATTTGGCCTTTCGGAGGAGGTTTCCTCTCCCGCGTACTAGCAAGGCTAGCCTCGCGATGTTATTTTGCGCAGAAGTATCGCGTCGGGATTATTCAAGCTCGATCCATGGGCTTCCAGTCCAGATTTCAGCCATACTATAAGTCCTTGCGGTGAATTAGTTGCTTTTAAAGATTACAGAGGAAGAAAAAGTAGAGGACGAATTCGTTGCTGATGGTTTGCAACGAAGATCGCCCTTGCATTAGCTTATTCCTAGCCAAAATGCGGGGGCTAGTCGGCCTAGTTTGACTCGAGCGAAGCCCGGGCCGACCAACTATTTGATTGAACCCGCCACTGCTTGACGTTCAGCCAGACTCACACCAGCAAGAATTCGCCGGCCTAAATACTTTAACCCAGCAGGTCAGACGAAGCACTGCAAGAACTTCAAACTAAGGTAACTTAAGTGACGGAGTCAGATGAGGTGCCTGTCATACACAGAAAGAAGCATCCACTCCAGCCTTCCGAGCAGTAAACCATGCACGAAATAGTCACCTTACAATTCGGCCAGCAAGCAAACTACATAGGGACACATTACTGGAACACTCAAGAATCCTACTTCACATATGCAGGCCAGGATGAGTCTCCAATCAATCACGACAAATCTTTCCGGCCGGGTGTAGGCGCCGATGGAAGCGAGACCTACTCTCCTCGCACATTAATCTACGATCTGAAAGGCGCCTTTGGGACGCTACGCCGGGAGAATGCTTTATACGAACTACAGCAGCAAGAACAATCCGTCCAAGAAGGTGGCTGGAGCGGCTCTACTATGTCGCTTCAGCTGCCTCCTATCGCTCCAAGTGGTTATCAGCAAGCACTCGATCAAGGTATCGAGCCGCCACCGCTGACGAACGAAACGGTACGGTTTTGGTCTGACTACAACCATCTCTTCTATCATCCAAGAAGTATCGTCCAGCTCAACGAGTATGAGCTAAACAGCTCGCTCATGCCTTTTGAGAAATGGACAACGGGTGAAGAGCTTTTCGATAACCTCGATCGAGAACATGACCTTCTTGATAGAGATTTACGGCCATTCCTGGAAGAGTGCGATCAACTACAAGCACTGCAGATCTTAACCAGTCTCGACGATGCATGGGGTGGTTTCACAGCTAAATACCTCGAACGCATCGCAGACGACTTGGGGAAGGGATGTCGATGGGTTTTTGGCTCGCAAGACGGTCAACGAACGTCTCGAGAGAAACAGCTG
Organism: Hortaea werneckii; assembly: GCA_037044905.1. NCBI lineage: Eukaryota > Fungi > Ascomycota > Dothideomycetes > Mycosphaerellales > Teratosphaeriaceae > Hortaea > Hortaea werneckii. Next base: position 30,131 of record JBAOKB010000067.1, on the reverse strand, counting down.
CTGCAAGTCGCGAATTCAGCCCAAAGTCTGTTCGCTATGAATGATACGGCTAGTATGCAGATCCCACTATCCTCGGCACCTAAGTCGTTACCTTCATACGTCCAGATGGACCCCACGAGCAAATGGCACACATCAGCGCTTCAAGCCGCAGCGTTTGAGTCACTGACCCTTCCGACTCGTCTGAGGCGTACAGAGCAAGGCCACGCTACGTTTGACGAACTAGAAACAACGCTGAGTAATGAAGGCAACCGAAAAGTCGGAGCTCTGGGCATGACAGTGAAGAGCACAGGAAGCTCAAACACAAATGGTGCTCTGAACGGCACCACCAACGGAACAGACGATGCCGAATCGTACGATACCGACATAGACTTGCTCCCTGAATTCACCTCAACCACTTCCAACCGCGACACCAACCGACGACCCCACCGCTTCAGCGCCGCCGAAAGCCTCCGCGGCCTCTGGAAAGACACGGAAGAAATCCACGACACGAACCTCGCCACGCGAGACCGGCGGATCGCGAACCTTCGTCTGCGGACCTCAACCCATCAATCCGCGCTCCTCTTTCCGATCCTCCCTTCCTATCCCTCGATCTTCCAGTTCCAGAAGCGGGAGCAGAAGTTGGCGGTCAAGACTTCCCTGCAGTGCTCCACGCTCGTGGCGGATCGGATTAGAGAGTTGGAGAGGAATGCGAGGAGGATGGTGGGCGTCGAGGAGAGGGAGTCGCTTTGTGATGGGTTGGCGACTATGGCCGAGGAGTATGAGGAGGGGTGGAGCGATGATGAGGATGAGGATCCGGGGGAGGATTCGTCGTAGAGTCTTTATACTTCGAGAATGAGAATTTGGTGCCGTGATCGTAGTCACGTTTTGTTGATGGTGTTGCGCTTCATGTCTGGTTGCCAATGGTGCAGGTCGCGTGTGTATTCTGCTGGGCTACTTGTGCACTTCGATGCGAACGAAGAGACGCTTATCCTTGCCGGACTCACATATGGACTGCTACTGTAAAAGACACTCGTCATTCGGCGCTGATGTGTTAAAGCTAGAGAAGTCCTGTATTCAAACAGATGAGTTCGTGCCCGCATACTAGAGGAATTGTCGACTTTGCAACGTCGGCTTGTGCAATGATTGTAAACGCGTGAAGTAAGCCCTCGTCAAAGGCAGTGAAATGGCGTGAATTCATTCCTCGCAATGAGTGCAGCTATGTCTTCATGCTTGAGTATCTCCATGCTTAGCCGGAAGAAAAGACGAGCTAGGATTGTTAATAGTGTGGTGCCTTTTTTCTCACTCTTTAATGGACGATTCAGAGACGAGATGACCGATGAAGAAAAAGACTGCACGTTGGAATCTGATCATAAGATCCTAATCGCGGAGCACAGCAAAGTATTGCATTCCGACGATACGATACTTCTTTCGACTTTAGTGACACGAACAGGTCTTTGCCACTCCAAAGTGTCAAATCTCACAATACTCTTGCCAAAGGTGAGGTGGAAAGTTTTGCCGCGATTGACGCCGCTGACGCCGTAGACGCCGAAAAGTCTTGGCGCTGAACTTCACGTCTTGGCAAGCTGACTTGGACGTATTGCCATCCCATCAATTCTCAATCATTTGTTGCAGCGATCGATTGTGCGAATAGGCCTTCTAATTACCTTCAATTTGACATACACATTCTCTTTCTGATTGCTAGTGCCTCAGCATCTGGCGTCGACTAAAGCTTGCCGCCCAAAATTTTTCATCGATCCATTCATCGACCTTCTTATCCTCCCCTCCCCCTCTCCCCTTGTTTGACGCCTGGGTAATGAAAAGAATGATGTTCTACGGCTGCTGGGAGCACAGGAGTGCGCGGTGAGCCAAGCTTCGGGTGCAAGGGGGCAAAAAATCCAAAAAGAATGACCCTAGCGCAGATGTGACTCTGCCAAAGCGAGCGCGAGCAGCATGGGGCTCGAACCCACAGCCTTTGGTGGATCTAATACCGAAAACCAACGCGCTACCATTGCGCCAACCGCCCCGATATTTCAAGGGGATGAAGTTTTTATCGTCTATGAAGTGAAAAAGTTTTCACCTAGCGCCAGGGCCAATCAGCCTTGAAGAGCGGGACTTGACGACCGAAAGCATGCTTTCAGAAGCAATCGGAACCATTTGGGACAGTGGTATATTCAATTTCCCCCGGAAAAGTACCCGCAATTCGAAACATTAGATTCAGGGGCTGCTACCACCAACTTCTTGTATCACAGGGAGCCAGTGTTGGATCGATTGCTCAATAATCTCCTTGAAGAGAAGAGATCAGGCGTGCATGTACCCTGCACCCTCAGCCTAAGTTCGTTCCATTTCATTGCATCCATCAGACCTCATGTCATTGACGAAGGATGTGTGTCGTTATTCATTGGATCGTAGATCGCACTGCCATCGTGTAAACCATTGATGGGCTTTAACCAGCACCTTATAGCGGTTAGAGAGGGATCACATTACTCTCTTGATCTTGGATGTCGAGTCGCTAACTTATGCATTCGGGACTAGTCTCGGATGAAGTCCTCTTGATACTATCAATCGTAGGGACGCTTCCAGGATCTGCTGCAAAGACAACAAGTAGAAGCCTTGAAAAGAACAACATGATAACATTATTGAACGAATCTAGAACATGACAGGTAAGTGAGATTCAACGGATATAGCTCCACAAACGCTACTACGGTATTATTGGCGGCGTTCCCTAATGATGCTTTCTGAAGTCTTAAGGGGGCTTGGTCGAAAGGATGCATCCATCTCGCGCAAACACTATGCATTAATAAAGAAGCTCTCCGCACTAGGCAGAGGCTCGCACATTGGTTTGCTTTGTACAAGGAACTTGTAGTGCTTCGTTACGATTAGACAACATACACATGACCAACTACATCAATACTGTCTAGATGCACACTCAATTCAGAGCTAGTATTCCGTTCTAACAGTCTTCTCGTACCCATGCTTATGGAGCAATACAACGTTTAAGTCGCTGCATCGGTCCTTATGCCGTATATCTACCGCCATCTCGGCGCCTTAGAACTAAATATACGTTAAGTCGGAGAAGACGAGAGTGTGCACATTGAGAGGCAACAGCTAAAACAAGCAAAGATGCAGACTTAAACTCCTAGAGCGAGCTGCATTGAATCCACCGGCTCGTAATAATTCGGAGACACTAGTCCACAATAGCAAGAACGCTAACCCTTTGGCAGCGGTAGTTTTTATGAAGGCACCTTTTGCTTCTCGTATTGACTCGCCTCCAACGCACATCTGCAATATGCTCGACAGACTACCGAGGCGCTCAACTAGTGCCCTCGCCGCAACGATGTTATGATTTCGGTTGCTCGCAGATATCCGCTTCCGCGCCGCCAACACATGTCCTTATTTTCGACCTCCTGACTGTATAAAAGCTAGCCTGCAATAATAGTACGTTACCGGCTTCTGCTTTGTCCTACGCTTCGCAGATGCCTACTAATTACCTAATAAGTAGATAGTTCTCGCGACTTTACCGACAAGTTGGACTTTACGTTAGGCCTTGTTTACCTTAGAGCTACCTATTGTAGCTACGAGCTAGACGACATGTGCTACTACTAGTAAAGCAACAGAAGATGGACAATAGATTGGAGCTCTCCTTCGAGTATTCGGTATCCGTATCATCGGCAGGTCCTTGGGGAGGCCTCATGTCCTCCTCAATAACGGACGTTGAGATGCTGTCGACTGTGGATGTCAAGAGATCGATTCAGTAGATGTCAACTTCTCCGGTTGGCTCATATGATCCTCAGTTTTGACCAATTCATTTTGACACCTGTAAAGCCCCTCCAAGTCCTCGCTCGAGAGAGAACGCAAGTGGGATGTGACCTTATAAGTATCCAACCCAGATGACAGCATTGGTACTCACTCACGATCCGTATGAGTGGACGACCGTCCACTACGTGGACACGACCGCCACAGTCTCTGCCTGAGAACATTCTATGAACGATTCTGCTAGAAGTCTACTGCGTACGGGCTGAGATGCTTGATTATATGAATCCTCATGTTCCAAAAAATGAGTACAGGAAGTACAGCTTGTGTATGTCATCTATGGGGATACTCGCAAGTGGTCGGCAGTGGTGGGCACGGCGCAACGAGCTATGCGAGGCAAATCTTTGGAGGGTCTCATGCAGTAATAGCAGGCCTCCTGGTTGCCATGATACCTGTTAGGCAGCCAATGCAAGTTTTCGGGAGTATTTCGTTCACAAAGAGTCTAGTTGGACCATGGGATTCTCGTCGGGTGTCGAGAGATTCTATTGCCGGCCAAAGAATACGCTGTCAATCAAAACGGTATCGTCACAATATACTGGAAGAAGCCATCCGCGTATTACTTCGGCTGGCCAGTTGGTCGACGAATGTCCCTCCTCCATGAGATGCAACGGTCACCGATGCAGTGCGAACCAAGTGCTCCACTCTCCACCAGCCCTAAGATTCGAATGCATGAAGGCACATCATGTCCTTACACCCGCTTCAGATATTGACACCACCAGCTTACATCCCTCCCGCGATGTGCGCGTGAATGCGGTACCGCCTAGTTGAAAACCACCCCCCTAGCTCCATTGGGCGCTGCCAGTAGTCCTCAAAACCCTTAGGCCCAGGGGTGCGGATTAAGTGGCAGCGAACGATCAATTCGCGGGCCATGGAAGAGAAAAGGAAAAGGGATGGAAATGGAAGAGTGGTGAGGAAAGAAGCAGCAACATGCTTTCGTCTCCAAACCCTCCATGGGCAAAGGCAAGGAGGAAGGAGGAAGAGAATCAGGGAGCGCTGAGGATCAGGGGAACGTACAAGGAGATGTGCAACTTCCAGGGACCAGTGTGCAACCGAGAGGGAAAGAAGAAAAGAAGAGGGGGGAAAAACAAAAAAAACTTAAAAAGCCCCGTCTACGTAGAGAAGACGCAAGAAGCTGGGAGTGCGTTTTACGGCTAGATGATCCTTCCCTACTCCTCTTCTTGTAACCCAGGGGGGGAAAAATCCTGGTCCCTCCCTCGCTGAAGCTAAGTCTGTACTTCCACCGCCCGGATCCTTCTCCCCTGTTCTGCCGAGACCATTCGTGGCTTCTGTAGATGATTCACGCCGTCACTCTCCGTCCAGTGACGGGATCATGGGTGTGCGGAGCAACGATTAGACGTCGACCTTGGCGGGAAAAGGGCGGAGCCTTTTGGAATTCCCTCGTCTTTTCGACCAGGAGATCATTTGAGAGGATCTCGCATCTCCGAAAGATCTCTCCCTCTCTCGCTGACCGCAGCAAATAGCGGCACGGAGTACGAACCGCAGCGTCGAAGCATAGAGAAATTTTGGGATCCCTCCTTATCCTTCGGTCCTGGGATCGGTTTGAGAAATCGGATATCTCGCGCACATCAAAAGACATACAGATATGCAACCCATCCCTCCCCACTCCCCAAGCCCATAGGAAAAGCGCAAAAGCCATCCCCCTACCTCATTCCCCGCTTCCCAAACCAGCCAAACCCTTCACCCCGCTGACGCCCGACTCGGAGCCGCCGCCGCCGACGACGAAGACGAGCCGACAAACCTCCTCATACCCACACTCTTCGCACTCTTCCCCTCCTTTCTCTTCGCCTTCCCATCCGCCTCAAGCGGATGCGCACGCTCCCACTCCTCATCCTCACGGAAAGCGGCGATAGCCGCTTGGACGTCCCAGGCGGCTTGGTCGAGATAGAGGAGCGCGATGTCGTATCTGCATGATGTCAAGGGGAGGCTTAGGTGTTAGTTAAATCAGCTTTAGTAGCCCGGCGAAAACGACGGGAATGACGGATGGAACAGGTACATAGGGGGGCATGTGACTGGGATGGGTGGAATTGGAGGACTGAGAGAAGGGGGAGAAAGAGACATACTCGGCGACTTTACACCCCATCATCCAGCGCCGGACCTTGCCCTTCCGGATCTCCTCCTCCTCGCCCTCGACGGGCCGCGGCGAGAGCGAGACCCCGCCTTTGTAGTATTCGCCCGGGATCAGGACTGTGCGACGGGCTTGCAGCAGGTGGTCGGAGTAGATATTATTCGCATTTCGGAGGGCGGAGATGGGGATCTGATAGGCGAGGGATAGGGAGCGGATGCTGTCGTTGGGGGTGACGAAGTGGAGGACGTCCTGGGCTGGAGCGTTGTCGGCGTTGGGGGAGTGTTTTTCTGAGGAGGGCGGAGGATGGTTGGCGTGGTGTTCGCTGTAGGCTGGTAATACATCGTCGTCGTTGCCATCCTCGTCTGGCTCTTCTGGTTTCGGGATATTTCTTTTTTCATTTGCGGCGGAACCGTAGGCCGGGGGATCTCTGAGGCCTTGGGGTAATATCGGGGAGGGATCGGTGGTGATCTGGCAGTAAGGACAATAGGTCTCGTAGCGTTTGTTTTGGTTCAGACATCTTGAACAGATGGAGCGACCGCAGCAGGGGAGGTCGCGGCCGACGAGGAGGGGTTTCTCGGATATGGGATCGAAGGGGGCGTCGAAGGTGGATGCGCAGGTTGCACAGGCGTGGACCATGATGATCGGGGTTGGTTGTATGGGGTAAGATCGGAAGGGAATAAATGTCTAGTCCCTGTGTAATTATTCGCCTACCTGGAATTCGAATGAGACACAGTATTGTTGTTTCAGACGTCAATACAGATCCATGGATGACGCATGACGCAGTCACGTTACGACTATAGATGTTATCGATAGAACACGACGATCGAGCGTAGGTTGGATTTGCCACCTTCAGCCACCTTCAGCCATCAGCCGGAGTTTGGCGTCGTCGGCTTCCGTTCATCGCGCGCATTGTCAGGGTCCAATCGAACGTTTTCATCGGCTCCCGGCGTTCCCTACCCGGCTTCAGGTGACGTCCCAGCGCTAACCACTACCTCCTCAGGTAATCTCCTGGGCGGCTCACATTGTCCCAGCTTCCTTCGCTTCCCTTCGCATTCGCTGCCACCATCGACTCCCTTTCACACCCGCTCTTACTCTCGACACATATTCCGACCTTTCTACGCTCCTTCCTCTGCTGTCGACTGTATTGAGACGATATTGCCATTGCTTTCGCACGTGACCCTCGCCACCCACCGCCGAGAAGTCGCCTGAGCCCAATCTCGCCGCTCGAATCCGACCCCGACTGGCCTGCTCCCAATTGCTGAGTGCTCACGCCGACTGGGACCTCCTCGAACACTGGACGCGCCGGGTGGCGCTGTATACTTGTATCGATTACATTCACGACACTTCCTATGACCATGGCGAACACCACCCTCCCATTCTCCGCATCCGACCTTCCACCCCTCCCCTCCTACACAATCCAAACGCTTCCTCCGCTCTTACCATGGATCTCCGACGCCAATTTGGCTCTGGCCCTGCCCATCATTGCTTACTGGGTGGTATCCATGTTCTTCCACTTCATCGACGAGATGGACTTCTTCCCGCACTACCGCCTGCACACCCCCGCCGAGGTCCTCAAGCGCAACCACGTTAGCAGATGGGATGTCTTCCGGGATGTGGTGATTCAGCAGATAGTCCAGACTATTGTCGGGTTTGCGTTGGCTTGGATTGATCCGGAGCCGACTTTCGGCAAAGAAGAGTACGATATTGCGCTCTGGGCGCAGCGGCTGAGAGGGGCGCAGAAGGTTCTCCCGGGATTGCTTGCGCTGGTGGGTGTGGATGCGACGGGATTGTCTGAGAAAATGGGGAGCCAACATGCCATGCTGGCAGGTGCTCTGTCAGGGGGCTTCTACCCGCAGATTACGCAAACGATTGTTCAAGACGGGATGGCCATGACAGCGCCAGCTTTTGCTGACTGGGAGCTCTGGACCGCAAAGGCCATCTATCATGTTCTGATCCCGGCGTGCCAGTTCGTCCTGGCCATTTGCGTGGTGGATACCTGGCAATACTTCCTGCACCGGGCTATGCACATGAACAAGTTCCTCTACACCACTTTCCACTCGCGGCATCACAGGCTGTATGTGCCTTACGCCTATGGTGCGCTATACAACCACCCCTTTGAAGGTTTCCTCTTGGACACACTCGGAACTGGCGTCGCATATCTAGCTTCCGGAATGACAGTAAGGCAGAGCATGTGGTTCTTCACAATGAGTACCATCAAGACCGTAGACGACCACTGCGGCTATGCCTTCCCTTGGGACCCATTGCAGCACCTAACAAGCAATAACGCCGGATACCACGACGTCCACCACCAGAGCTGGGGGATCAAGACCAACTTCAGCCAGCCCTTCTTTACATTCTGGGACGGACTGCTGGGCACCAAATGGGTCGGCGGCGACGTCAGCGCGCGGTACGAACGAGCCCGGATCGCCGCCCAAAAGAAAGTAGACGCAGACGCCTCCTCTTCATCCGTAACAGCCAGCACGCCCTCCGAAAGCACCAACCCCAACGACAACCTACGACCCTACCAAGACGAAGCCTCCCGTGCGACCCCTTCGGCGCGATCCGCCCAAACCGTCACAGAACCCCACGCCCCGCCCGGCAAAGCCGCCCAGCAAGCCCTCGGCTCCCGCCAGCAGATCCTCGACGATCGGAACGGAGGCGGCGTGGCTGTGCTGGTGGAGGAGTCGGCCGAGGAGATGAAGGCGCAGCGAAAACTGCATCAGTCGCAATCACAAGTTTCACAACCCCAGACTCCTACGCAGCAGCAGCAGCAGCAGCAGAATCAGCAGAGTCTACGCCGGAGCTCACGGAAACGCACGACGAGTTCGGGGTTGAAGGGCTTCGCGGACCGTATGGGGGAGAGCTTACATGGGAAGTCTTCGGGGGTGTTGGGGGTGGATAGTCGGAGGTGATGATTCTTCGTTCTTTCTACTTTTTGTGATCCGGAGGATGAGGGTTAAGGATGTCTTTTCTTCCCTTTCTAATCCACTCTACTTCTTTTTTTGGAAAGAAGATTTGAGGACAAGGAGAGAGAAAGAGCAGGAGGGAGGGAACACGGATATTTTTGTAATGGGTAATGAAATACACCGGAAAGGACTTCTTCTTCTTCTTCTTTCAGGGGGGCTACACATTCGCTTTGTAGATTATTTTAGCCCCCACTTGGCAATCCATTTTTGACCCCCTTCTTTCTCTCTCCCCTTTTCTTTTTCCTCTCTATCATTATCTTTCTCCCCCTTAATTGGGTATGGACGAAAGGAGGCAGCAGGTGTTGCTTCTGGTTCAAGAAATTCCCGTGCCTTACAAGATGATGAACGGAAATGAAGAGGGATCCTTACTAGCCTGTGTAATCCCTTGAGAATCTCTCTATCGATTCTTTTTATTTAAATGTCGTAAGGGGGAGGGGATTGGGGGTGCACGAGACTTATAGGCTCCTTCCTACCTTCGCCATTTTCCTCTTCTTCGCCGTATCTATACGTGTATGTACGTTCATCTATACGGGATGGAAAAGTTAGAAGGGATCACAATAGCATTCTGTTTGGAAAGCCAAAGAGCAGTACGAGGTTAAAAGGAGGGGAGAAGACGAAGGTGAGAGGAAAAGGGGAAAAATGGATATGTATAATTGCATTCGGCCTTCCTCCTTACGGATCATCCTGCTCAGTCGAGGGAAAACCAATCGAAGAAATGAACAGCAGAACCAAGATTCCAGGAGTACAAACCTGCTCCCCCTCCGTCCCAAATAACAATCTTGTGCCCCCTTTTTTTTTTACCCCGACTTCCTCAAATCCACCTCCCATCAACCATCCCAGGAACCCAACACGCATCCGCCTTGGCGCCCGCGACAAAATCTCCCTCCCTTACGTCCGTCTCCTCCCCCACAGCCGCAGCATCCCCATCGTAATCTCCCAATCCCTCGACCCTTTCCCCCGATCCCACTCCCAAACCCGGCGGTGAGTGGGGGATGCTGTTGAACCGTCCAGTCCTTCTTCGCCAGAGAGCGCTGGTCACAGGAGGAGCTGGGTCTTCATCATCCCCTTCTTCCCCGCCTGCTTCGCCTCTGCCGCCTCCGTAGTAGTAGTACGGCCGCGGGATCCAGATAGGTGCGAGGCTATGTCGGGGTTTGTTGGAGGACTCGACGTGCTGGGTTTCTTGGGTAGGGGGAGAAGGGTTGGCGGGAGGATGTACGGAGGAAGGGGGAGAAGAGGAAGGTGCTGGGGATGGCGGGAAGATGGAGTGGCGGTAGAGGTTTATGATGGTGCTTTCGCCGCAGATGGATGGGGGTGCTTCTCTTGACGATGATGGGCTGTGAGTGCGGGCAGCTGCAGCTGAAGTTGGAAGTGGAGGGCGGCTGGCGTCGACAGGTGTTGCAACTTCGGCTTCATCGACCGAGTAGATGGAAGATGGGGCGCCTGGATTGGGCGGGAGATCTTCATGGCGAGACGGATCGGGGCTGGGATAGGGCGTAGGTTTTGCGGGTACCGCCGGTGGCCTAGACATGACTCGATATTGAGAAGTGTCTTCGACGTTCCATGTGCCGTCACGGTGGTCTCCAGAGCGCTCGGGGTGGTGTGCTGGGCCAGCACTTCCATCGTTGTCACCAACGCCATCCAAAACCACAGCAACATGGTCCTCCTGTCGAGTATCCCTATTAGGCCGTCTGGGACAACCGCCAACCACCGCCCCATCACCCCACCCCTGCCCCACCTCACCATGCCTCGACTCCCAGAAACAGCACCGCATCTCCCTCCACTCAGCCGCAAGCTGCAACATCTTCACCACCGGGCCCTCAGCATGCGACGCCGACGTCCGCCCACTTAGCAAAACCTGCAGAAACAAAACCCGTTTGCTCTTCTTCCAATTCCTCCGGGACAAAGTAGCCAACATCAGCGCACCGACCGCGATCAGGAGATCATTATCTCCCGCCATACTCGCCAGCGAGCAAGCGGCACAGCATCGTTTAGAAACCTTTTGGTCGAAGCGAGGGAAGTGTCGCACACGATCGATAAAATGGGCGTGCGCGGGACTTAGATCCACGTTCGTCCATGTAGAAGCCAGTTCATGTAAGACTTCGTTCCGGATCGCGTTCCAAAGACTGATAATGGGGAGCGAGTTTAGCTTTCGATGGACCGGGCAGAAGGTGCTGAGCCAGGGAATTGTAGCTAGGAGATGAGAAGGGAGTTGGGAGACTTGATGCTTGGTCGTTTGGCCCGGGAAGTTTGGATTAGTAGGATCCACGGCGAGGATTGGGGCCAAGAGGGAAATGTCTGCGCGGTTGAGATCGCGGTATTCCACCGGTGGGAAGTTCTTGCGGTGGGAGGTATGAGGGCCCGAGTATAGAGCCGTGAAGGTGCCTAGGTTCGATTGGTTGGGCATAGTGGCTGTGTGCGGCCAGTGAGACTCACAAGTCTTTTGGTGGGGAGCCAGGATACTGAATGAGGTCAACACTGGTCTACAGTGCGAGAAAGTGTTGGAGACGTGAGACAGGTCGTGCTGTTGGCAATGCTTTCATAGACTTGGTGTTCTACATATGCATGTCTCGAATACAATGCAACAAAGGGCTTTGTCAGCTGTCTCGCTATCCAGCCCATCAAGCACGCATTGTCTCGCAGCGGGCTTGACAATCCCACATTCAAAGCATGCATAGCTTCAAACCGCTCGAGTGTTGTAATCAGAAAAATCTGCTGGCAAAACCAAAACAACGTACAAATACATGAGCCGACCGAAAAGCAACTCTGGCCTGCCATCAAGTGTGCTATGGTCGTTCATCATCTTCGACGAGGCCTCTCGCAGATAAAGCAGACAAAGCCGGCGGGGATGCGGCTGCCATCTAAGCCTGTGCAAGGCATGTGTAGGAACTGGGTGCATGAGGAGCATTGCACCATAAGCTGTCCACGGTCGTGGGGAACTCCACATACGCATCGGATTGACGGACTTTCCTGTATTGGAAACGCTGAGCGTAGTCGCGGAGGCTGCTGGCGATGCTTAGCTGCCGATTGGTGGTCGTACGATGCCGTACTCATAGGCTTGCCGTGCAAGTCTAGACCGGAAGTAGGGCTCGAAGAATCGAAAGACTGCAGTTGCATCCCCGACATGTCCATTGGACAAGTATCGATCAGTGAGCTGGCGGACCTTGTCATCGGATTTCGCTTGACCGGAGTCGTACGGCTAGATCTCCGGAGACTGCCTTGCCTCCTTAGCGAGGCTGCTGCAGAGATGGCCGCTCTAGAAGGCGTGACGCCCTTGGTGGATGCTCTCGAATTCGATCGGGGCAAGTCTATCCCTTCTAGATTCTCAACGGGTGGATCCAGTCTTGCAGCTTTCATCTTTCTATCCTCAGTCTTAGCAAAGGTGAATGAAGAGCTGCGGCTCGGTGGTTGTTCGCTCGTGTCAGACTCATCATCGCTAGTATCACTGTCGAACAAACCAGGGTAGCGTTCTTCGATCGATTTGGTCGGACTGCCCTGCGATTGCCTTGTTTCGGTCCGCGCATTGCCATTCTCGTCGACTGTCAATACCACCGAAGGACGCTGCTTCGGCTTCTTCTCTGATATTGATCCCAAGGGTGCCCTTCCCATTCGCTTGAGAGGGGAAGACATGCGTGGTGCGTGACCAAAGCTGCTGCTTCTGCTCATGTTCTCGGAGGCGCTACTGGAAGAGTTTGAACTTTTTGGGCGTGCAGGCCCTACCGTGTTGTTTCGGCGGAGACCAGGCCCGGCGAAGGCAGGTTCGGCATCAAGGGCTTGTGGAGCTTGACGAGCGAGACCACTGTCTTTCCGTTTAGTTGCTGAGGCAACAGCTTCCGCGGGTGCAGGTTGTCTAGTCTTGTTCTGCCGGCTGCTGGATCGAACAATGGGTCGCATAGGTGAGCTATAGATTAGGGAGGGATCAAGGCTCGTGGTGGTCGCCGGTGCCTGTTGTGCCTGCGTATTCGCGAAATTGCTTGTTGGGACTGCCGTTGCTGGTCGCTGGGGAGCCTGCACTGGGAACGTGGCCATCCCTGGCGTTTGAAATACGGCAGGTTGGCAGCTGGGGGGAGGCGGTGCTTGTTGAGGAAACCCGCTTGGCATTGCATTGGAAGCAAACGGGTCCTCAAAAGACACTTGCTCCGGAAATGTTGCTGGTGGATTGCCCATCTGGTCCCAAAAGAGCTGAGATTGTGGCATGACTGGTGCTGAAGCAGGCCCTAAATTGGCGAAGTTGTACAGCTCAGGAGAGAGTTGCAGTTGCGGGAAATGTAGCGGTGCTTGCTGGGCTACAGAATCGTGACTATTCGCGGGTTGTTGTGGAGTTGTAAACCGCCTTGAAGCAATGGTAGAAGGTGTCCCAAAAGCAACCTCTGTGTGTTGTGGCTTCTTGGCAGATGTATCGCGGGTGGGGGGCGGCGTTTGTGTCTGTGTGAACTCAGACGGGTAGTGCATTCCAGGCTGCATTGATGGTGAAAAGTGTATGCCCTGTTGTTGCTGCACAGGGCTGAATGCGGGAGGCCCGGTCTTGTATTGGGGTGTATGTTGCACTGGAGGGTGCCCGGCGTGGACGTTTGCGTAGAAGTTCGATCGTAGTGTTTCTGAAGAGCTCTGTGGTCTATGGCCAGGCGTCATCGAAGCAGGCTGATGTTGCTGAGGTGTAGTATAGCCGGGGATCTGCGGCGTAGAGAAGGCATCTCGGAAATGTGACGGAAAGGTTGAGTTTTTGGGTGTTTGGAAGACATTATTGGGAAAGGCTGCGGTCGTAGGAGTGGCCGTGGGGCTTGGAAAGGTCCAGTCGGCATTGCTACATGATCATGAGCATCTCTTGCAACACCGTGCTACGGGAGGTAGGATATACCCAGCAAACGCTTGTTCAAAGTCCATGTTTAATATGTGTGTTACTCTTGCTTGGCTCCACTGCACACCCTATGTGTCTCCTCCTTTGGAAACCCTTGTATGACAGTGTCTTCTCCTTGCTCAATGCATGTTGCTCAGCTCAAATCCTTCTTTGCAAATCGGTAGTTTACCGGTGAGGTCCACGGGCAAGAGGGGCACTGGCTTCCGGGATTGAAGCCCAGCTCCGGACGGGCGAATCCTCAAGACAACCTATCTAGGTGGTTGGAAGGGGGGTCTCAATCGTACGTAGACAATGTCGATCAAATGATGTTTCTCCAGGCATCAGTCGCAGCAAAGGGATGTACATGTGTCATGACGGTGAGAATGGCAACTCCTGGCACCGGGGATGCAGGTCAGAGCTGCAGGTAGCCGTACATACCCTACCAGGCAAGCCTCCCAAGGCACGGCAATTGGCCCAGAAGCTAGCGACACCAGGCGGCCGACCCGTGTCAGGTACGAAACTTGCATTAGGGAACCGTAACATTCCTCGGTCATGATGCCGGCGGCGGGGGGCAACCGATTATCATGGCCACGACGGGCGGGAATGGCCTTGACCACTCAGCGGAACGCAACCGACGCCCGCGCTCGCAGTGCTCATCTCGATGGTGCAACGGTGAAGCATAGTTGACCGGAATTATTAATCGCCATCAAACGACTAAAGAAAAGGATAGGCGATAGTAGCTCGCCATGCCACTGATCCTGTATGTCTGTACATGGCTGGGTGTAGACAATGATACAGCGAGATACCTTCTCCCGTTGGATCGATCTGCGCCTGCGTCCAAGTGAGCGCTCAACCCCACTGGTCTGGAGCTTGGTAGCCAATGACGATTCGCCCTCCTCCTTCTCCAACAGGATATCGCATTAAAGACGGCCAATGAACGCCCGCAATTCTGAACAATTCTGGCTTTATGGCGCAAACTCTTAGGGGCATCTCGAACCAGGTACAGGCCCACACTGTCTCTCCATTCGATAAGCTGCTTACCTAGGTTGTAGTTGGAGGCAATGACAGCGACCCATTATCACGAAGCCTACGGTAGATGCTTTCCTCCAACGGGCAATCGCTTCTCATCCCTATCTTCGACGGGTGTTCAATGCTTACAAAGGCATCCCCCAATACTTCCTATTGAGGTAATCCCTCCGGAAATAAAGCTGCATATCAGATCGGTGCTATTGGGCTGGCTGAATGGTGAGCTTCTCCTTTGGACGCAATAATCAGGAGTTATCAACTACTGTAGCGATGCTCATCCTTTGTGCGAATGTCTGATCACAGTGTGTGTTGCACGTTTCGGTCTATGCGCGCATGAAACTCTCATGCTAATGTGTGGAAACAATGCTTCTTGGTAAGATTGATGTCCTCTAGAGTAAAGCCGAACGCTTCGCAATGCCAGTTAATGCCTGCCGACCATTTCTACACGCCTTCCTCATGCTTACTCTCCATGGCATGAAGGGACTGTTGAGCACTCCCATGCTTCGCACGCTCTTCTTCGTCCTTCTTCTGTTTAAGCTCCCGACAAAACTTACTATTCGCTCGTATCCGATCACCAAACTTAATAAAGACAAACGGGATTGCGCTCATCAAAAGGCTTAAGAAGCCCAGAAGACTGCATGCCCACGCCACACCCAGGTCGTTATACATCGGCTTGGCCGCAAAAGGCAGAACAACTCCAAAAAGGCTTCGTGAGCAGGAAGCTGCTCCCATCGCACTTGCAGCGTACCTGGCCATCCCTGTTAGCAAGCACCCTCGCTAAGCCCCTCGTGTCAACACCTACACTTCGTACGCATCCACAAGGTAATTCAGCTCGCCCATGAATATGAGCAGAAAGCCTAGGCCAAATGGGAGTGCAGATAAAATCGGGACGATCCAGTGTATAGAGACTCGCGCTGTCCACCCCAGCCAGAAGAGGGAGACGACAAAGAGAGGACCACCGAGGCAGGCCAGCGGTAAGCGAATGTATTCTTCAATCTGCGTCCAGGCAGGAGCAGGCGTCTTGGCCTGTGAGCGAGCTAGGAAGGAATCCCACACGAGATAGATGCCGCCAGCTATCATCGACCCGACGCCTATGGGAAGGAAGGTCAAGCCTACTTGGCCTGATGTGAATCCGTAAGTGCCTCGAAAGATGATCGGATCTAGCAAGCTGAGTTAGCAGGCCGAGCAGCGTCTGTTGTCGGCTACAGTGAGTCTTTGGCTTACAAGCTTGGAAGAAAACTGTAGGCTTGATTAGCATTGCTCGCTTCATGATCGACACTTATTTTCACTCACTATAGAAGATGGCATATACCACGGACAAGTACAGGCATGTAGTCGTCACGATCGCTTCAAAGAGGAACATGCGGATCGGTCTTGTCAACACCACAACCACGAGCTCTCTTAGGTCTTGCTTCTGCAATTCAACAGGCGCCACCACGTTGGCATCGCCTTGTTTTTCCCGAAGATATCTCGCTTTGCGTCTCAGTACGATCGGGCCATACGTCTCCGGCATGAGGATCAAGAACGGCCATGTAGTTCCAGCCACGATGAGGCTGACCCAGTATGCCCATCTCCACGACACTGGGGCAACATAACCCGACGCTATGGGTCCAATCAAAGGGCCCCAGGTCGTCGCAGCCATGAAGATGGTGATGACCAATCCGCGGGCTTTCCGGGTGTTGTAAATGTCTGCGTACACACCACCAATAACCGATATAGGCCTGGAGTTGCGGTCAGAAGGAGTGCTCGCCTGACAGATTCACAACGGTCTGCGAACTCACGTCGAAGCCCCAATCCCGGCAAGCAAGCGCATAATGACAAGACCTGCAAAGGTCGGTGCCAGTGCCGTTCCCAGCGTAAAAGCAGTGAAGACGACAAAAGTGGCAATTAGGACTGGTTTCCTGCCATACGATTCGGATAAAGGCTGAAGAATATCAGCAACATCACATACGTACTGGAGTAGCGAAAAGGCCTACTGCGAATACTAAAGGTCCTATGACATATCCGATCAGGTAGATTGATATGGGAAGAACGAGCAGCTGGTCATTCGATATCCCAAAATACTCCTGTGTGGGCTCAGAGATGCCCGACGCGATACTGCTACCAATGGTAGAGTTCATGACAAGGACCATGCAAGTGACGACGATGAATAGCTTTTTAGGTTGCGAGAAATTGTAGGGGTTCATAGGATCGCCATCGTCGAACGAGACGATTACTCGTTCGGGATCCTGGTGTTCGCTGGGACATGGCGAGGGCGAAGACGAATTTACTCTCGACGTTTTGGGCTTCTCTAATTCGACCTGATTGCCAACGTCGTCTGCGTGTAGCTGGAAGGCCGATGGTGGACGAGTAGCTCCCCCGTGACTAACCTCGGGTAGAGCTGGATTTTGCCCCTCGTCGCTTGGCGCTGCCATCCGTACTTTGGTCAATTCTGGACGACATAGAATCGCCAATCGGAGTCCAAAGAAAACGGCGAGGGATCGCGAACAGAAAGTTTTGACTCGTTTGAAACTGAAATAAAGAGAGACGACCGAGTTCTGTGTAGATTGAAAAAGGTGTTTAGTTTCCAGTCATTGCAAAAGTCCGAAAGCTTGGGAGCCGGGTATCGGCACAATTGCAGTTCTTGACGTTCCCAGACACACCTGCGGCTCTCAGCCGAGCTGCATATCTTTGCATATTGCTGCCGAATGACACTAGTAGTTACGCGTATAGCTTGTCGTCAGGATACCGCATCTGCTCGTCGCCCTTCGGAGGGTTTTGGGAAGGTCCAGCAGGGTCGTTTTGTCGACTCTGTTCGCATCTTGTTGAAAAGGAGCTGTGCCACACCGTTGGAATCCAACTCCCAGACGCAATGAATGGAATCCATTGCTTTGCAAGATAGCTTTAGCACACTCTGAGCCATGGATTGCTGGCGTGGTAGCTCTTATGCTTCCAAGTTGATGCTCTTCCCAAAGCGGCCATAAAGAGCTGCCTTGAGCCCCTGCATTTCCTCTCGGAGTCCACCTAGCTTCTCTTCAAGGGAAGAAACATCTTCGTTGATCTTTTCAACGGATTTCGAAAGCAAGTCTTGGACTTCTGGAACCGGCATAGAAAAGAACGTGTCGCCAATTTTGTATCTTTTGATAATGTCAGCCATCTACGTCTCGATGATAGTCGAGAGCGAGGTCGCATCATACGGCACCTTGTCTTCCTCGTCAGCGAGCTCTAGCTCATTTGAGATCTCTTCCAGATCTTCTTTCTCTTTCTGTAAACGTTCAATTAGCAACCATGATCACGCCAAATGGAGGCATTGACCCGAACACACCTCCTTGGCTTTAAGCTCTTCTTCAAAACCTCTCACGCGATTGTGCAGTCTGCTGAAGCGGTTGATGCGATCCTGATCTTCCTTGCGGACTTCCTTCTCCTCACCAATCTGAGCCTCTTCCTCGTGCGAGAGCTGATTTGGTCAGCGAAGCTTTCGGCGAAC
This sequence comes from Hortaea werneckii, assembly GCA_037044905.1. Classification (NCBI taxonomy): domain Eukaryota; kingdom Fungi; phylum Ascomycota; class Dothideomycetes; order Mycosphaerellales; family Teratosphaeriaceae; genus Hortaea; species Hortaea werneckii. The sequence goes on along the minus strand of JBAOKB010000067.1, from coordinate 11,964 downwards.
GTAAGACGCAGTCCCTTACCATGCGACGGGAAAGCATATTGACCGAAATACGCTCGTTCCTGTTGCCAACAACTATACTCTTTTGATGTCGCTACAGAGTGGCATGTTCTCGTTTTGAGATGCCTCCTGCGTTGTGGCAGTAGCGAGCTAACGATACGCTAGACCTAATATAGACGACTTACGAGTGAATTAATCCCGCTTCGACCAATCAAAGGTTATATCTGTAAAGATAGGTCAAATATCTTGTTCAGCTTTGAACAATCAATCATGTGAAATTTATGGAGGCACCATCAAACTGCCTCTTTCGCACACTAACATCTGCAGGGTACTTGGGCAAAGAACAAACAAAATACTACACTTGCTGCATGATTTTATGGTTCCCGTCACTAAGGCCAGGTTAATGCACATTACATGCGACAAGCATCCGCAAAAGGCCACGTCCGCCCACGCTTCTGAGGCCGTTCTTCCTCCTTCATCGTCCACTTCCACCCAGCATTCGTAAATTCAATTTTATCCGCAAGCTCCTGGTCCTTCTGCAGTAAATACCGCTCGTACCTCCCAAGCCTTGCCACTGGCATCGTGCGTTTCGTCACCTTGCCATCGCCCTCAAAGACCCAGGTCACCTCGTGAGTTGACCCGCCAGGGGACATGTCTATGTCCCAATTGGGCTGTTCGTGCGATTTATGGCCGTCTTCTAGCCGCCACCCATGTAGCGGCTGCTTTTTGTCCTGCGGCTGATAAGTAGACACGGTGCGACCCGTAAGTCTGCGCCATAGACTTGTGAGGACGGGAGTTAGGCTCAGCCCATTGGGAAAGACTTTCTTCGAGTCCGCTTCAACACCGTTGCCGCCCATGTCAATCCGCGCTCGGACAGACGAATGAATGTACTCATTCGTTTCCTCCAGCAGACGATGCGGGTCTTCACTGCCGCTCTCGTAGAAAGTACCATGATATCGACCGGGAAGCCTCGTCTTTTGCCCTGCAAGCGATTGCGGAAAGGTATTGGAGTCGTAGATCTTTCCCCTAGCCCAGCCTTTGTATGAGGAGTCTTTATGATCCTCCACCCAATCACTCGCACAGTCGTACCACGTATCAAGCAGCTCATCGTCGAACTGGATCCAGTCATGATGCCTAAATTCCTCAGGGTGCTTCATAGTATTTCCCGCCAGTTGGTCCATCATCCAAGCGAGTGTGATGTTGGCTATACCGGCATCTTCGTAAGAGCCGCCAATGTTACTGTGAGCACCTGGAAACCAAACCTGCTGAAGGTTTGAAGTACAACCCGGGGTGCGCTCCCACATGGCTGGATAATAGGGAAATCGACGTTCGTCAAGTGCTAAGGCGTGAAACGCATTCTTCACAAGGCTGTCCAACCGGGTGTCAAACCATCGATAAGTCCGTACAAAAGATGGCAGGAATGGAAAGAGGCGCTGAAATACTGGATTTACGGGAATCCCGAGAGCACCAACAGTATCCCATACCCCAATACAGTTGATGCTAGCTCTCTGTGTCATGTTGAGATTCTGAAGCATCTGGAAGTACTCCTGTAAGTAAGCATCCCTGTGCTTCTTAGACTTGGCCAGTCTTTCGCTTGGCCAGATAGGCTCAACGTCCTTGTGATGCTTGAAGTAGCTTTTGAAGAACATCGGCTCGTAATGCGGATCTCCAGCACGGTTCCAGTCCTCGAAAATCTCATAGAAATGCGGCATCGCATGTCGTTTCAGGACGCCCATTGCGCATATAAAGCCACCAAGGGTGCGCGCAGTGTATGCGCCTCTTGAGAACCCGACCAAGAAGATGGAGTCGTTGGGGACCAGCCGGTCATGCTCTGCGTAGTTGCTAGCAATGAAGGCGTACGCCTCTCGAACATTCTCTGCAAGTCCAAGACCAGTGCCGCCGCCGACTAGTTGGTTGTATAGGCCGATCCCAGTTCCAACTCCAGCCTGATAGTATACGATCTGCGGATGATGTGCTTTGTCTTCGGACGCGATAGCCCTGACTATTCGGGTTACGTTGGTAGGATTTTGGAGATGGCCAGGTTGACCCCATTTCTCCTTGACCCAGCCATTATCAGAGTCCATCCACGTGCCATCGCAGCAGACAATAAGCTTCTTTGGTAGCTTTATTCTTGTCCTAGCTTCCTCATTAAAGACTGAGAATGGACATTGATGTTCAGCATTCTGGCTCGCCACACAGTCAGTTGTCATATTGGGCAAATAAGCTTGAACAAAATAGAAATAAGAACTGAAAATCCAATCCGAGCACTTCAAGCTGGGAAAGCTCCAGTCACTTGGTGATTGAGTGGGGTGGAAAGATTTGCGCCAGTACCATCTTTTTACGTTTTCAAGCAAGAGAGAACCGACATCTTCCTACATTGCACGGCAAGACACTCGAGGGCGGCCTCGGCCACTCAGGCGACCACGAGAGGAAGGCCTGCAGCCTCTATCAATAACACAACGAGGCTGAGACCCAACCTAGGAGCTCAGCCTGGCAGCCTAAGTCCATGAGCCATAGCGGTATGAGAAGATACCGCATCAAGCCAGTATGCGCCTAGACGCGCCGAGTTGGGAGGCGGAAGAGGCTGAGTCTCGCTTAGAGGTCTGAGTCGACGACAAAGGAAAAGGATTCATGGCGACCGCCTGACCAGGACGGCATTGAGAACACAGATCCAACAAATCACCTTTTGAAGCTGTAAAGGACGACAGTACCCTGAGCTGGCACATTAGGCTACAGAGCGGAGGATGGCTGAACGATGCGAATAGTGACAGGTGTGGGAGGTCTCGAGAAGGACTAATGCCGTGGTGTGTGAATCCTTCCGCTGCTGCTGCTGCTGAAGCTTTGACCTCACCTGGCGCTTTTCCGTCCGAGACATGGGGCCGTCAGCCGCAATTGATCCCTGCAACCTAAATACAAAAACTAAGGTATCCTCCAATTATTACTCTAGAATCCAGTTAGGAAGTTCACGATCGGCTTGGTGAAGAAATGCACCTTAGAGCACTTCGAATCACAGCGGTAGAAGCCACATGCTAATGAGACGGAAGTACAGTCGAAGGGTGCGACCGCAGTAATATGTCTTGTGATGAGGACCAATGGAGTCCGTCAAACATCCAGGCTCCAATAGAAAAGTCGAGTCATTTGTGCCCAGTCATCGATGAGATAGATCGATCTTGAACGAATACGAATCCAATAACTTAGTCGCTCAAGGGCTCCTACAGCTCGAACTCGAACTCGATATAGGAATGTTCTGACTAGCAATACCGGTCTATACCCATGATCTCCACTAGAATTTTTGCTCTCTACGCTACTATATTGTACCTTTGGTTAGCAATACTCGATCTATAGCAATGGGATATGAAGAGGACAAGTTCTCTCAGATTACAGAAGGGACGCTGTAGATTCGTCCCTAGTCCGGCTGCTGAATATACACATTATAGGACAAATTACCCCCCTGCTGTAAATAGGGAGTATCTAAAGCCCCGTCTCTCGCATGATATGCTGAACCAAAACCCTCGCGCTCCATCCCATAACGCCTCCCATTGGACCCAATAGCTCCTACGGAATGCAAAATAGCCTTCTCCTAAAACGTTGCTGAACTCCTAGAACTCACTGGACCGCCTACGCCCCAGCGTCGGCCTCCTTGGCGGCCCACCAGGCCTCTTAGCCGGCTCCTTAACGCGCTCGATAAAAGCATTCTGCAAATGGGTATGGGTATTCTTCAGGAACCCCTTCACAAACCCTGCAAACGTCCGGTTACATTTGGCCTCGCTGGCGATCTCAATGTACCATTGCCCTCCCCTAGAGGTGGTTTCGGCGTGCGAGAGGTCCTTGGACTTGACGCGCGTGAGCTGCGCCTCGCCGTCTTCGGGGATGGCCTCGTGCAGGATGCGCCAGTGGTTCGTGCTGGTGAAGCCCGGGGCGTGCACGGTGATGTCGCAGCCGTCGGCGGTGGGCAGGAAGTCGGCGACGTACTTCACGCCGCCGGACCAGAATTTCTTGGGGATGAAGGGGAGGTCGTCTTCCACCTCGTAGTATTGGTATTTGCATGTGTCGCCGTTGGGTGTGCCATTGGGTTGTTTTTTGAATCCGTTCTTTTGCTCCGGTGGTGGGATGGGTCTGCAGCCCCGACAATCGGGACTGAGTTTGATGACGGTTTCGAAATCATGCAGAGTGGCTATCGCATGCTCGATCTGGATCTGAGGCGGCAGGATGCTCGCGGAGGCATGGGAGAAGGAGGTATCGCCGAACATGTCGGCTCCTTGTTACTTGCGTCTCCGGAGCGTGGATGCGAAGGGATGTCTGAGTGCACGCTAGAGAGATCGACTCTCCAGGTTCGTCGCTGTTGCGTTCTGCGGATGAGGGCGGAAGGAGATACGATGGGTCCGTTTCTTCGCCTAGTCTACACGGTAAATGATCTAAAGCAATGCCTCAATGATGTGAGCCGTATCTCATGGAAGTGAAAGTGATCAGGCCTCCTAGGCCGGGCATACGCAACAATTAGGAAAGAGCAGAGACATGACGTCCAACCTACTCACTTTGCAACGCGCTCGACGCAACCGGTTGCAACCCTCGGACGCGCAGGGCTCCACTGGCCACTCACATTGTATTAATCCCACGTCAGGTACAAAGGTTGAAGCCGGTCCTTCCGGCGGGCCTTCGCTCGGTCTCACGGTCATGACGCACAAATCCCTCGATCGGAATGATCAGCACGGTAAGACCATGACGGCTCCTCCGAGATCTTACGCTATGGGCGGGAGGAGCCGGGCGATCGATCTTGGATTGTCGCATGCATACAGGTTATAGTACATCGGAATCGATAAGGCTGTCCGACTTATTAGCAGAGGAGGTAATGGTGGTCATGAGGAGTTGGTCATTGAATAGATGGGCGACAAAAACTTGTCCTCGGCTGTATCATGCAATCATCATCACTTGGCCACCCTTCAAAGCCTTGATTGCCCTGAGACATGACTTGATCGTCACTGGGATGGTGACTCCCTTTCGGCGACTACGACAACTGATTTTCACAATTGAAACACCTGAAACGAAAGAAGTAATCATAAAGTAGAGACGTACTCTCCTATGCTAGGCCGCTATTCATGAATATCATAGGTTTTCCACAATCATCTCAGGTCAAAATCACTCTCATCGCGCCCCATGATTCGCAAAACATCCCTCAGCAGACGCCATGCGTCTTGCCATGCTTACCCTGCAAACTGTGCTTCTCATCGCTATAGTGCTGATTCATCCGACTCTGGTGCTTGCCGGTCCTAGTCGCATGGTTCCGGAGATGCTCCTGATGCTGCTCCAGCTTCCCAGCCGCCTCGACCTTTTTCAGTTCATCGACCGCCAACTTGATGTCCGCGATCAGCGCGTCGCATCGACTTCTGCTGAAGTCCTCCCGCACCACGACCCTCATGAGCTTCTGCTGCTTCGCGTGAGGGGCCATCGTGTACGCGGGGACGACCCATCCACGTTGGCGAAGCTGATGCGCGATCGCGAACTCGTCGAACTTGTGTCCATGGGCTTTGTTGAGATGGAAAGCGACGAGCGGCAGACCCTGACCTCTAGTCTGGGACATAAGCTGGAAGCCCATCTTTTGGACGGCTGCGGCCAGGTAATCGGCGGTCCGAGTCAAGTTCAGCATGATTGAGCGGTAGCCCTTCCTACCCAGACGGATGAGCTGATAATACTGCCCGATGACCTGACTAGCGCCACGGGAAAAGTTGAGGGTGAAGGACGCTTGGTCTGCACCAAGGTAGTTGATGTTGAAGATGAGCTCTGGTAAACTGAGTCAGCTGCAGAACTAGACCTGGGCTTTGAGACGTAACGAACCTTTTGGCAAGAACTCTGGGTCGCGCCAAACGCACCATCCGACACCAGGATACACAAGCCCATATTTGTGTCCGGAGACATTGATCGAGACGACCTTCTCCAGTCTGAAGTCCCATACAAGGTCTGGGTTGACGAAGGGCGCGACAAACCCGCCACTCGCAGCATCGACATGGATAGGGCAATCGATGTTCCGTTGAATGAGCAGATCGTTGATCGCCTTCGTATCTTCATACTGGCCGGTGTATGTCGTGCCCAGGATTGAACAAATACCGATGGTGTTCTCATCTACGAGATCAACTGCCTGCTTCGGATCAATCACATACCGACCCTCTTCGCAGTACACGTATTTTTCTTCTACGTCGAAGTATCTCGCAGCCTTTTCCCAGCAGACTTGGACAGCGCTGTTCATGATGATGTTCGGCTTGCTAGCATCTTTGCCTGCGGCCTTCCTCTTGTTCTGCCAGCGCTTCTTCATTGCCAGTGTGGCAAGCATGATGGCCTCGGAACTTCCGATGGTCGAGGTGCCCATGGCGTTCGTGTTTTCCTCGTGAGCGGGAATGTTGAATAGGCGAGCGATCATATCGACGCAGCGGTTCTGAATGTCTGCGCTGACAGGGTACTCCTCGTAGTCGATGAAGTTCTTGTTGAATGCGTCGACCATGAGCTTTTCCGCTTCAGGCTCCATGTAGGTGGTGACGAAGGAAGCGAGGTTCAGTGTAGGAGTGCCGTCGAGAGTCAGATCGTCTCTGGGACAGACATGGTCAGCTCTAGGTCCATTCTACAACGGTGAATTTGAGCGACTTACTTGATCATGCGGTAAGCAATCTCTCGTGGCATTTCATCGTCCGGCATCTGGTGCTTGGGAAGATCTCTCGCCGCGTGCACAGAGCCGTACACGCTGGTCGTGAACTCATTTTCGTCGATGCCGCCAGGGCCAAGAGCTTGCTCGTCAATGTCAGGTAGGATGTTGTTGTCGGCAATGTCCTTGTCAGTGAAGACGCGGCCAAGGTGCACCATTGTGGCGGTGTCAGTAGATGCTCTTCGACAAGATTGCTTGCGGGTGGTAGTGAAGCGAATTGCCGTGCTCGGGGTCAGCTATGCAGTATTAAATGACAGCGTATCTGCTAGAGATGTGCTCTCTGATCAATGGCGAAGGTGGATGGAGTCGACGACTGAGGGTACCAGAGAAGAACAGAAAGAGAGGCTGCAGTTTGTCTTCTACCTTAGCTTGATCACAGTGACGGGCCGACTTCTTGATGTAGTAGTGACGGTGTAGGCGCTGCGTGGTACCTGCTACTATCCCTTAGCCGACGAGGAGCTTGCGACGCTCCTGCGCCTTGTCATCCGCTCCGGCGAATCCGGAACACGAAGCTTGCTACCACTGTGCAGGCGCAGCTTCCAGGGTTGTAAACATTCCAGTTGGTGAGCCACTCGCGTCATTCCAACCGGGCTTGACTGCGATTGGCTTTGGGGCGGTCGCTGCCGCGAGGCTTGTCTCAAAGCTTGACCTTCTGAGAATCCAACCCTCCGAGCCGACAGTACACCATTACTTTACTCATGACCTTGGGGAAAGTGATGGACGCATGGTCTGGCAATCAAGGCACTACCTGGAGCTGCCGAATCGCCTAGACGTTTCTGGCATAATATATAAACGCCTACCTCCAGGGTTGAGATGGGAATCACACTGGTTTGGGGTTTCTCTTTCACAATCTCAATCATATTTGCGCGTCCGGCCTGTTCTAAAACGAATTAGAAAGTCTAGCTCCCCAGATGAGCGTCTTGATAGATCTTGATTTAATGCTCCGAATCAATCGCCACGGTGACTAAGTTGGGCAAGCTCAATCTGTCCATCTAGGACAGCAGGGTGTTCGTTCTCGAGCTGAGTGTGTACAGGATACCACATGCCAGGAGGGATGGGAAATCACCGACATGGGACATCGACATGGGACTTTGCATGTATAGGCGAGGCTGATACCGGCCGTCGATCTCATGAACAGGACACACGAACACGCTATCCTTGCTGGAAGCATGGGGCCTTCAACATCGCCTTTGAAAGAATGCTCAGTGCAGTTGAGACAGTTACTCAGCATCCCTTTGCGATCATCTGAATCAAGGGAGCCCTGCCATTTGTTGGGACACGGCAGCTTGATATTCACCAAAGAAACACCAACAATGGCATAGATGCTGCTTGACCTGGAAGTCGCGAGTCAACCCCAACAGTGACGCCGAAGATGAGGATGTAATCTTAATCAACATCATATCGAATCAACATCATATCCAGATGCATTTCCGTCGACAAGCAGAGCAACATCAAAGGCATCTGGAAATACGTGCGACAAGTGTCACGCATTGCTAGCTGCTACTGCCATTGATTCGGTGAAAAGTCGAGATATAACCTACAGGGCAAGGTTGTGATTTTTTGCCAGAACCAATAGCCAATGACGCATGAACAAGGGGTGTTCTTGCTAAGGTACCTAGGTATTCTGATATGGGCATAGGCTGTGTAATGCCGCGAAAGTCGAGATCGAAGCTGCCGAGGCTGAGGCGTCCTGCTTCGGAAAAGTCAGGCACGAGCTCTCCCGACTTCGGCGAAACCTCCTTCGTGTCTCCAGCCAAAATTTCCAGAGGACAGGTGTAGCTCGATCGCATACCAGGATGCCTTCCTACAACATCGTAGTATTCGCTGGTAGGTGTCTCGAATAGCGTACACACCCTCCTTTGCTGACCCGAAACTCCTACAGGCGACCACTGCGGTCCCGAAGTCACCGCCGAAGGCCTCAAGATCCTCCGAGCAATTGAGAAGAGCAGCAATGACATCAAGTTTAGCTTTCAAGAGCACAACCTGGGAGGCGCGTCTATAGATGCCACTGGTGAGCCTCTCACCGACGAGGCGCTCAACGCCGCCAAGAATGCCGATGCTGTGCTTCTAGGTGCCATCGGCGGTCCTAAATGGGGCACCGGCAAGGTTCGTCCTGAGCAGGGCATCCTGAAGCTCAGAAAGGAGATGGGTACATATGGCAACCTGCGACCTTGCTTCTTCGCGTCTGAGAGCCTCGTCGAGCAGAGTCCGCTCAAGGCCGAGGTCTGCAAGGGCACCAATTTCAACATTGTCCGTGAGCTTACCGGAGGCATCTACTTTGGCGAGCGCAAGGAGGATGACGGTAGTGGACATGCTCTCGACACGGAGCCATACTCTCGGCAAGAGATTGAGCGTGTAACAAGGCTGGCAGCATACCTCGCTCTGGCCGAGGACCCGCCTGCGCCGGTCTGGAGCTTGGACAAGGCCAATGTCATGGCCACTAGCAGATTATGGAGGAAGACTGTGACCGAAGTCATGGAGAAGGAGTTCCCACAGTTGAAGCTGGGACACCACCTGATCGACTCGGCGGCTATGCTCATGGTGAAGAACCCGAGAGCCCTGAACGGCGTCATCGTCACTTCCAACCTCTTCGGCGACATCATTTCCGATGAGGCGTCCGTTATCCCAGGCTCTCTCGGCCTGCTCCCGTCAGCATCCCTGACCGCCAACCCGGACGGCAAGGGCAAGTGCAATGGTATCTACGAGCCCATCCACGGTTCGGCTCCGGACATCTCTGGACAGGGCGTGGTGAACCCCGTTGCCATGCTACTGAGTGTCAGCATGATGCTGAAGTACTCGTTCCAGCGGCTCGATCTTTCGCAGAAGGTCGACGAGGCCGTAAAGAATGTCATCGACAAGGACATCAGGACGAAAGACATCGGAGGCTCTGCGAGCACGTCCGAAGTTGGCGATGCCGTGGCAAAAGAGCTGGAAGCTCTCCTGAAGCGGTAGGTAGCTGCATGCTAAATAAAAAGAAAAACATCCCCAGAAAATGGCTTTCAATGTCTTATTTTTGTGTGCGGCAACTGAGCAAAAACAAGGTAGGTCACCGTCAGCCTTGGTCAATGGGAACGCCACGCCCGAGGGCTACTACTCTCTATCCATCAACGGCCTCGAGGACAAAGCCGAATACCGCCACGGTCCCGCCGGCCTCTCCCTGCATTCCAAAGTCGACCTGAAGCCCGGCGAACACTTCAGCTACATCACCGCCCATAACCCTGTCCCCTCCCCCAACTGGCGCACGATCCAGACCTCCGCGACCACCCACACTGAACCCCAAAGCGCCCTCCTCTGCATGAACCACTCCTGTGCGCCTTCCGTCGAACTGCACGTCTACGCCCCTAATGCTGCAGGTCAGTATCCCGAAGGCCGCGCAGGCGAGGTCCGAGTTGCGGGCACCCGCGGCCTCAAAACGGGCGATGCCTTGACCTTCTTCTACCCGTCCACCGAGCTCGCGATGGATCGTCCGTTTGCCTGCTCGTGCGGCGAGAAGGGCTGTCTGGGGCAGGTCAGCGGCGCCACGCACCTGTCTAAGGACGTGCTGGCGCGGTACTTTATCAATGACCATGTTAAGCGGGCTTTGTAGGGATGACATACGAGAGGAACGGACGCCACGGTTTTGGGAGGGGAGAGGATGTCTGAGAGTTTCAAGCGGGTTTCAACACGTTAGGCTAAAAGGATTTGGAGGGGCGGTTTTTTGAAACGCGAATGCACTGTACAGAGGCCAGACAGAGGTGGGGAAAAAGAGGAAAAGTTATAGAATTCCGCAAAGAGTGCGTGGAAACCATTTAACTGGTTCCTCAAGTCGATGTCTTTCTTCTGAGTTATCATCGTACAGCAAAAGAGTACTATCTCGTCATGACCATCATGAAAACCCATCCCATCATTAATTCATCACATCATAAACAGTCGTAAGGTCCCCACCACCATCAACATTTTACGGAGCAGCGGCCAGCATACTCCGCCTCAGGCCTTGCCTCCAGCCTTCGACCATCTCCGCGTCGAGCGGCCGCAGCTGCTGATGCTGATAATTCTTCATCTCGCTCGTGTCTACGACGCGCACCTCGAGACGATTTAGCGCCGCGCTCTTCAGACACACGATCCCCGCAAAGGCTCTCTCCAGGTTCGAAGCGTGGTGGAGATCTTGCTGCGCTGCATTCCCCAGGTTCCCTGCGTACGAGGGTGGGACGCTGCCCCGTCTGCGCAGGCCGCCGCCGAGATCGAGCGGGCAGAGTTCTAGGTAGAGGGCGAGGTTCTTCAGGCCTGGGAACATGAGGCCGTTTGGGGATAGTTCTTTAGTCTCTGGGTCTTTGGTCCAGTTCCTAGCTCCGCCGGTGGAAAGCAGAGTCACGTTTGAGATGGCGTTTTGTTGCTCTTGCGTCAGAGATGCGACGAGTCGCTGCATCTGTGTTGGGGAGGAGAAGGTGAAGGTGTTCTCCGAGAAAGGGATCGAGGCCGCTTCGTTGTAGATCTGTCGACAGACGGAGAGCAAGGCGAGGCCGTGGTGGCCGAACGCTCCGTTGTCGTCTTCGCTCGTCTTGCACTTCAGGTGTCGGTAGACGAAAAGGTCGTGGAGGTCCTTGACGTCCTGAGAACGGACCTCGTCGTCGTGCCTTAAGGCTTTGCAAGGACGAATGCGCCGCGAACCGTCAGCGCTGCACGGGTCGCCGACGTGTAGCGTTCGACCGCCTAAAGCGAGGTCGTAGATGTTTAGGCGCAGTTCAGGCGGCAGGTCAAGGAAGCGAAATCCAGCTGAGGATTGTTGTGATTGCGATTGCGATTGCGCCATGTTCGCCACAATCTTGCGGAAACTAGGTGCTCAAACAAATTGTATTCGGCAGAGAATGGAAACAATTATAACAAAGAAGCAAATCGTAGAAGAAACAGCACAAGATATGCGGAAGACTCGTCAGCTAATATAACCGTCCCCTTACCTGTGCCACCTACAGCAACAACCCAACCCACACCACCTATTGTGAGACGTCCCTTATCGTCTTACCCCTCATCATGAAAGTTCGAGATTCGACAGGAATCCTTGGGAGGACCAGTTACCAAAAGGTCACGACACAGTGATACGTCTCGCAGCCCCCAAGCATCACAGTTAGGTACATATTGCATGTACCTGACGTTCGCATGATGATCCCTGAACGGCATGTCCTGGTTTGGGTAGCCGGCGCAGCACGGGGGGACTCGCGTACCCTCGTATGAAGCGGGGGATTCGGATGTTCCACCCAGTCACCAGTGGTTCACCACCAGCTTGAGGGGGTCAGCTGGGC
>JBAOKB010000066.1:0-58378 GCA_037044905.1 Hortaea werneckii | reverse complement strand
GAATCGACCGATGCCGTTTCGGGCGCCTGTCATCGCGATCCGAACGCCACCGCGGCCGCCCACGCCTCTCCCGGAGATCTGGGCCCAAACCAGTGGCATCACCGGCAGAAGAATTCAACCAGGCCCTGCCCTGAGAGCAAAGGTACAACCGGTAGGTATTGAGTCGACCAAATCCGCCAGATCCCATCCTGAAACCGTCGTGTCCTTCCCTCGCCCGCACGGTGTATGTGCTTCACACCTGCATGTGCCTATAAAGAAGCCCTCCAACAACTGCCGCGAGCAGTGCGAGACGTGTCCGCCGCGTTTTCCAGCAACCTCTGTAGCTCCTTGCTGGGTATCAACACAGCTTTGCGAGCATGCGCTGCCCAGTGACCCGATAAGGATCCCTTGTCAGTGGCCCAGTGTATCAACGTGCACCAGACTTCAACTTCCCGGGCACGACTTTGCTGGAGCCGAGAGGATGCATCTACCCCGAAGGGCGGCTTTATACGAAAGTCGTCGCGAGCGGGAATTCTATCGTTACTATGAGCCCATACGATCCCTGACGGAGTCTGGGCCTCCGCTATGCAACCTGAGGGATGAGCAGAGTGTCAGAAATCACCAACCTTTCTCCTCTCCCGATCGCGCCTTGACCGCCTTCTGCCAGCTGGGTGCGTTGCGCTTGGGCGTGCGACGGGCAATGCTCTTCTTCTTTGATTCGCAATATGCGTATGTGCTTGCTGAGGCGACAAGGACGCTATCCTTACAGGATGATTCCGTTCACGAAATCGAAGACAAGCTCTGGTTAGGCCATTCGATTATTCCCAGGGGATATTCCATCTGTGAGGAAACCGTCTGCAAACTGTCGGAACCAGAGGACCAGACTGCCAGTGAGAGCAATCATGACATGATTCATATCATCAATGACTTGGAGCAGGACACTCAATTTTGCGATAGACCGTTCGTAACACATGGACCCAGGGCTCGCTTTTACGCTGGCGTACCAATCACAACGCCGAATGGCATCAACATCGGAGCGTACTGCTGCCTTGACGACAAGACTCGTCCTCAGGGGCTGGACGAAAAAGGTGTCAACTTTCTAAAAGACATGTCAACCACGATCATGACCCATCTTTCACACGTGAGAGCCAAATCTGAGCATCATCGCGGTACGCAAATGATTGCTGGGCTAGGTGCTTTCATCGAGGGCGCCCCGAGCTTGAGAAGCTGGGAGGAGGAAAGTTATCGCCGAGACCGTAAGAAGATGGGCAAGGCGGATTCTGTGTCCCCCGCTGCAAGCAGGCCGCCGCTTTTGAATCCCGAGGCGTCGAGTTCCTCGCCCTCGCCTGCGCCAGATGACAGAACGAGCTTTTCACCGCGTCGAAACAGCAATGAAGGCTCAAAGAAGACCGTCAGCGCAGATTCTGTGCCTACTGTGAGCGATTTCTCGGGAGATACTGGACCGACTTCAACTTCAGATTCTGGCAATGCCTCACTTCCCAAGACAGCAAAGACCACGCGTCATGCAGAGGACCTTCGCGAACAACTAGTGGCTTCCAATGTGCGCTCAGCTTTCAGTCGGGCCGCAACTGTTGTTCGCGAAGCCGTCGATGTTGACGGCTGTGTGTTTTTAGACGCGACTGTCGGTACTTATGGCGGCCTTGTCGAGCCCCATACAGGAAGCGATTTAGGCTCTGATGCCATCACTAGCGGCGGCGATTTGACGGGCACAGACGGTGAAGGGCACAGACGAATAGAAGGCAAGGATAAACCGGACAATGTCTGTCATGTTCTGGCCTCATCCCACACCTCGCAAGACCCTTACTCATCGTCAGGAGAGCTGCAGCGAGTGGCAAACCAGACCACCATCACAGAGAAGTTCCTGCGCTCTATTCTCAGGCGCTATCCCCATGGCAAGATATGGAACTTCAACGAGGAAGGCGATGCTTCTTCGGATGACGAGAGCTCAGAGAGCAGTGTAGTCACCGAACACCGACCCGATACCCCGAAGACATCACAGAGCGAATTCTCTGAAACGTCCCAAACTCGGAGACCTAGATTACGGCGTAGGCGCGCTCGAATTGACGACGGCAGAGAAATACAGCGTTTGTTTCCAGGTGTACGAAGCCTTGCGCTTGTTGGCATGTGGGATCAAAGCCGAGGGAGATGGTACGCGGCCTGTGCAGTTTGGACATACTCCCCGCTGCGCTTGTTCTCCCAGGAATCCGAGGTAGCGTATCTCAGTGCCTTCAACGACGTAGCGATTGCAGAAGTGCATCGCATTGAAGCGCAAAATTCGGATAGCGCCAAGAGCGACTTCATAAGTTCCATCTCCCATGAGCTGCGCTCACCCTTGCACGGCATTCTCGGAAGCGTAGAGTGCTTACAAGATCAGGACTCCGACTCTTTCACGGCGGCGCTTATCAGCCAGATTGAAATCTGCGGGCGGACCTTACTGGACATTGTGGACCATCTCCTGGACTTTTCCAAGATCAACCAGATTTCCAAACACCAAGTCGGTAGCTCAGGTGATGGCCAGCGGAGGAAACTGGCCCCGCCTTCGGCTGGTGCATCGCAGTTGGGCGGCATTCTTGCACAAGATTCTGACGTCTCGCTGGACGAGATCACGGAAGAAGTCGTGGAAACCGCCGTTTACTCTTTCTGCTGCAGTAGGGATAAGCAGACCATCCTGGAGCGGAAAGTGGCAGTGGCGATTGATATTGCTCGTCCGTCTGATGGCAACTGGAAATGTCGGCTGCCTGTTGGAGGCTGGAAACGGATCTGCATTAACCTCGTCAGCAACGCTCTTAAGTATACTGCTGAAGGGTTCATTCACGTGTCTCTGAAGGCTGAACCGATTCCTGGGAAGCGAAGGCGTTGCAACGCTGTCTTCACGGTATCCGACAGTGGCAAGGGCATGTCTAGGGAGTTCCTCGAGAACCATCTCTTCCGTGCCTTCTCTCAGGAGGACACCCTCATGGAAGGGACTGGTCTGGGCATGAGCTTGGTTGCCAAGATCATCAAGGCCATGGGCGGAAAGATTGAGGTCCAGAGTGAAAAGGGTACCGGAACTACCATGATTGTCACTGTGCCTATCGATCGTAGCCGGCCTGATAGAAGCGATCGGTTCTCGCAACATAGACGAGCGCTGGAAGGAACTATGCTTGGCATCCTTGGCTTTGAGGAATTATCAGAAACATCGACAGCAAATGCACATCAACAAGCTCGCGCACACCTGCATAAGAACATCGAAGATTGCTGTGCTGGCCTGGGTGTTCAGAGCAGAAGAGCAGATTGGAGTTTAGACCCTCAATCGGATCTCTACCTGATTGCTGAGCGAGATCTTGGACTATATCAGGAACGACTACGTTCTCGGCGGACCGAGACAGCATCAGAGTCTCGCAAGCCTATCATAATACTCTGCGATAGTGCAATTTCAGCTCGTCAACTCCGTGCCGGTACTGCGGCTCTGGGCTTCACCCCGGCGGACGTAGAGTTCATCGCCCAGCCCTGCGGACCAGACCGCCTAGCTACAGCAGTCAAAGCTTGCCTGTCTAGATTCCGAGAAGAGATGACTGCTACCGAAGGCCAGACCAGCACTACCGCGGGCGCGGTGTCCGAGATTGCGAACCTCGCACAATGGCTATCGCCACTCTCGTCTCAAGGCGGAGAGCCTCAAACACTACCCATCAGGATCGAAGACCGCGACGAGGGCAGTAGCAGTCCCGAAGCAGAACAAGACCGTATCAAGAGCGGCAAAGTAGTCCGCCTTGCAGAGGAAGAAACTCAGCGCCTTTCTACACATCGACAGCGATTGAGTCCAACCGAGGAAAGTAACACAACCAACAGAGCCAAGTCCGTAGGAAGCAGGCCACACTCACCCCTACCGGTCGACCCGCTCACACTGAAGCGTCCGTCTGTCCCGAGGAAAGTTTCACATGGTTCAAAAGACGGCTTGTCCTTGTTGCTGGTGGATGACAACCAGATCAATCTCCAACTCCTAGTCAACTACGCCCGGAAACAGGGCCACCATCGCACAACTGCGACGGATGGGCAGGAAGCAGTTGAAGCCTACAAGGCAGCCTACTTCGCTGCTCTGAAGTCCCATCCGCAAGGAACTTCCAGTACTTCTTCTCCCTCCACCGAAACTCCCAGCCTGCTCGAGAAACCGCAGGTCGTACTTATGGACATCAACATGCCGGTGCTGAACGGCTTCGAAGCCACGCGTCTCATCCGGGCTTTCGAACAGCAGCACGGTTTGCACCCGGCGCATATCATCGCGCTGACGGGTCTAGGCACCGCGAGTGCACAACACGAAGCTTTCAGTTCCGGTGTCGATTTGTTCCTGACGAAGCCCGTGAGGCTGAAGGAGCTGAGTAGGGTGTTGGAGGAGGTCAAGAAGACGGAAATGGAGCGTGTGCCGCCGCCCCAGCAGCTGGGAACGAGTAATGATGGGAAGTCTTGATGATGAAATGAACCGAGTAAAAGCAGCAATCCCCCTTGTTTCGGGGCTTTGGAGAGATTTGACGTTCGCTTTATTTGCGACGATGATAAGTAATACAGTATTGGTAGACAAGGATGAAAAGATACACAGAGGTTTTGATTGGCACGCTGTCCTTCATGATCGTCAATGAATAGGCTTCTCATGCGGACATGAAAAATCTTCATTAAACGGTTGGTATAGCTGCGGCAAAGTGCAGGAGAAATGGACACTGAGAGGTTGCCTTCAGGGCTGTCCGCATTGCTGCGAGATGCCAATGGCACTTTCAGCGTGCAAATGCTACTGTTCCGCTCTTCATGATGCATAGCCAGTCCGGTCGTAGAGTGACCTTCGGCCTCGGCGTGGCGGATACTTAATATGTTACTGCAGCTGTGCATATCTACGCGATTCATTAGCGCCTGCGACGATCCCTACAACAATGGCAACATACCTCTCTTTACTGGCAAAAGATGCATGCGACGCTAGCATCTGCTGCGCGAGTCTGCGACATACGCGCTCCGTTAATCTGCTCGGTAGCTTTTGGTGATACGCAGAGATAGCAACCCCGTATCCGCGGTGTCCAAACACGGACAGTAATCTCAACCCATAGCCTCATGGGCCTCTCTCCCCGTCTCAATCCTTCTCATCCATCCCAAAATCCTCCATCACCGTCCCGATCCTCACGCCCCTCTTATCAGCAATCAGTCCCATCAATCCCAGCCCGATATCTTTCATCTCGTTGTACTTGTGCAGCAGCTGGATATGGTCTTTGATCACCCCGTTGGCGGTGGCGAGCGCTTGTTTAGCCTTCTGCTCGTCGGACCATTCGGACGGCATGTCCAGGCCGGAAGGGAGTTTGGCTTCTGATACGAGCTGGGAACGTTGGGCTTGTAGGTCTGCGAGAGTGTTGAGGAGGCGCTCGCGTTTGGATTCTAGGGCGGCGAGGCGGGGATTGGAGGGTTGAGATCCTGCTTGATCTGTCTCAAGCTGTTTACTCGTGGTCATGTTTGTGTTGTCATTGTGTCTTGGCGGCGCTGGCGAGCTTGGGATGGTGCTGTCGGAAGAAGGTGGAGCTGTGCTTGATGCGGCCTGCTGCTTGGGTGTAGTAGTTTCCTCTTGTGATGACATGGTCGCCTGTCAACGGGCGCGAGCAAGATAGCGTATACTATGTTTTACTATGAACGCTTTGTAAATGGAGTATCAATTTCGGCGTCGCCGAGATTGGCTTGATCCTTACTTGTTACCATGAGGTTGATGACGTGAAGTCTGGAAGACGCGTTTGACACGCGCAACAAGAATTGCCGAGGATGCAGCGCGCGATCCAAATCCCATTGCTTCGTTGTTCCTTCCCCATCTCTCAAATCATTATTTCTGACACGCTCAACATGCGACTATGCTGAAAATTTCTGTCGCTGCTATTGCGTGTGATTGAGCAGCCTGGCACAGATGGTTTATATCCCATGTAATTCATCTATCCTTCGCACAGTTCGACCTCTCATTCCTGCCTCCCCCAATCTTCTCCTCCACGCTACCTAACTAGCAGGTCCCTCAAGCTCCTCAATGGACTTCTTCTCCTCGGCCGGCTCTACACCAGCTTGCTTACGATACTGACGTACATGATCGGCTTCTCTGCTGTTCATAGGCTCTCCCCAGCCGGCTACTAAGCCCTGTAGTCGTAGTTGATGTGCAACCCACCAGCGCTCCTTATCGTTCTGCGGTTGGATCTCGCCATTTCGGAGACCCTTGCGCCGACCAGAGCCGATTTCGGACGTCTTCACCGTACGCGCCGGGTTGGCTAGGCTTGCCTGGTCTTGACTTCCAGTGGCCGAACCAGTAACTCGAGACTTTCCGGGAGAACGAGACCGAGACCGGCGCGATGTCCCTTCCCGACGACAATGCGTCTCCCTGGCTCTCAACGGAGAACGTGATCTCGACCGACAGCGTCGTGGCCCTTCCCTTCGGCTACTATTGTATCTCGGTGAGCGTGATCGATTCCCTTCATTCTCTCTGCCGAATGGCGTAGTGCGTCGGGGCAGGTATCTGGGTTCATCTATTCCATGAATAGAGTAGGTTACGTTCGTAGATGTGGAGCTGGTGGTAGCGGTGGTGGTGATAGTGGTGATCGTGGTGATCGTCTGCCGCTCTTGTGGTCTTCGCTCCGGTGAGGGTCGATAATACGACCCTCCACACCATGGGCGAATGCTCGGCGACCTGGGATGGGGTCCGCGTTGTGAAGACGATTGCTCTCTATGGTTTCGATCATCCGACCTGGGGTGTTCTGCCGGATCTCGGACCGGGTGCCATTTTTGTGGACGATATGAGTCGACCATTTTGATTATCTGGAATCGTCGGTGGATGCAGAGATTCTTCATAAAATCCAAAGTAGTGCAGTAGAGTTGGGATTTGATGTAGCCCTGGAGGTCAGCGCGAAAGTGCTGCCCGGCCTCAGTTGATGCACCTTCGATTCGAGAGGTTCACAGCGCATATTGCGGTACTTGCCGATCCAAGAGAGAGAAAGAGAGAGGGATGGAGAGAGGGAAGGAACAGCCAAGCATGGTCGAAGCCGTCGTAGTGTAGCAAGTACGAACCCAGCTCCCCAACCCGGGCCTTCTTTACCTACATGGGTGGTACCCACTTCCTGGTACTTACATAAAACGCAGTAGGTAAAATGCTACTACATAAGGTATGTACTTTGTAGTTCAGTTGTCAACAATGTCGTTGTTTCATAGAGGAAAAATTCAAACGGTCTCGTACCGACATTTTCCATTTTATTTACCAACACCCAATCAAGACCCTTTCAGCCATCGTAGGTGCGTACCTAGTTAGCCTTGGACTTCGATCGAAGCCTAGTTCTCGGTAGGGACTGTGCTTTTCTCGAATTCTCTGTAACGAAGGACTGACTTATCAAGCTCTATAGATCTTCTTTTCTCGTTCAGAAACCACTGCAGGAGCAGAAGATGAGCGTCATGCGAACAGCGATATCTAGATGCTGCACGCCTCGAGCTTGACTCTGCGGTTGCAGCTTTGCATAGGCGGGACGCATATGCACCGTGAATCATCAAGAAACAATTGATGTTCTGAAGAAGCTGTCGCCTTGCTCCCAACTGACAATCGTTGCACCCCGCAGGGACCGAGTGCTGCTCTGCAACTTCATGTTCAATCTAAAGTCACCTTGCCCGTGACTTTGGTGGCTGCAGGGGTTGCAGATCAAGGGTCGGCTGGTCGCGCCGGGGCCGATGCGGCCCGTGCATACTGTAGATTGATTGCTGCTTACGCCTTCGTGTCTCAACCTACCTAAATCCGCCTCCTTCCGGTCGACTACAACTCTTGCAGCCTGAATTGCTGCAAACGTTACGAACACAATCATGGCGACTATCCGCCCAGGAACGACAACCGCAATGCGGCCTATAGCCATGCTCCTCGTCCTAGGCGCCTCCCTTTCCCTTACATCCGCGCATGGCGACCACTCCCACATCCCCGAAGGCGAAGCCATCTCCGCCGAACCCATGGGCACAACATTATGGATACACATCCTCATCCAGAGCTTAGCATGGGGCATCCTCTTCCCCCTGGGCATGGTCTTCGGACTCGTGCGCTCGCGCTGGCATGTGCCGACCCAGATCCTCGCGACTGCGCTTGCCGTGGTAGGGTACTTTCTCGGCCACGCACATGGAGGACGGCAGTTCGGGAAGAACGCACATGCGAGCTTCGCCAATTGGCTTATGTTGCTGTTGATTGTGCAGGTCGTGCTGGGTGTGTATCTGAGGTTGCATTTGGAAAGGGGCTTCCTGGGGAGGATACGGAAGTGGCAAGTCATGGGGCATGCTATCCTTGGCGGAGTAATACCGGTAGCCGCGTGGGTACAGATGCTTCTAGGTGGAATCGCGTCCCAGGGTTTCTGTCAGGCCGATCATCTTGGACAGTGTCTGGCGCATTTTATTATGGGATCGGCTTTCATTGCCTATGGCATTGTACTCACCATCCTCTTACTCAACGGGCAAGCGTGGCTTGCCAGGACGGGAAGGAGCCAGGAATTCTGGGACTCCCTCATTATTGCACTTTGGGGCTGTGTGAACACCTTCACGGAGCACCGCTGGGGCAATCCATGGGCACACAATGATCTCCAGCACACGAGCATGGGCATCATTTGGTGGGCTGCTGGCCTTGTTGGCATGTGGCTATCCCGCGACCGCTCCGGCCGTCCACGCCGAAACCTCATCCCTGCCATCGTTATCCTCTTGACTGGCTGGGCAATGTCCGCACACCCTCAGACCCTGGAGCTTAGCACACATGTGCATTCCGTGTTTGGCTACACGCTTATGGCAGCAGGCCTCACCAGGCTCATTGAGATTTCTTTCGTGCTTCGCGATAAGGTCGCGCCGAAGAATGCGGACGATATCGACGAGGAAATCAACAGCTTCCAGTTCTTGCCGCCTTTCCTGCTGTACGCTAGTGGGTTCCTGTTCATGGGCGCGACGGAGGAGCAGATGCAGTTGTTGAGTGATGCGGGCGTCACTCATGTGTCTTACATTCTTATACTCTACAGCATTGCGTTCCTGCTGTTCCTCTGTAAGTTTCTTTCCACGGACAAGTCCGTTGATATGAATGTGACTGACTTTCTTTCACAGTTGTGAACATGCTTCTCCACCTCTACAGCTATTACATCGCCTCTTCTTCTAAGGGCAAGGGACCAAGCAAACGTCATGATGAGGAGCACTCAATGCCAAATGGCCATGCGCGTGCGCCGGCTATGACCGAAAGACAGGCGCAAGATGCGCAGGAGTTTGAGCTTGAAGGTCTCATAACGGATGATGAGGATGAGGATGGTGGTAAGAAGCATAGCCAGACTAATGATCGGGCGCAGTAAATTAGTCAGCTTTGATGAATTCTTCTTTTGCTACGTACGATATGAACAAACAGCACCGTTGTCCGTACCCTTTGCCTCCTCGTGATCGTCTCGTATTCTTCGCTACGGCGTTCATATGACTTTGCAGATTGGCGACCTTCCTGCCAAGGAGGAATGGAAGCCTCGCAGCCTTCGATACCAGACTTGCATTCTTGCTTGAGAAGGACTGGAGACTGTCGAACGTCTGATGGGCTCAATCACTGAGACTTAAAGCATTCGTAGTTGTTGCAAAGGAACTCTGCGATGCATGCCACGTCAGCGATGCTAAGCCCAACCGCCTCCCTGTCCAGTAAAATCACACGGAGAAGGGCCGGGAGATTACAGCCTCCTGGAATTACTTCTGGTCGCGAATTGATTGTTCCTTCGGTAGTCAATTTCAATCCGGAGGCGGAGGAAATGCCCCCCAGTCGGATCGTAAACCTGAATGATCCTAGGGCTAGGGGCCTATTCGCCATGCCAGCGAATTCAATTGTGTTCAGGTAGACCGTGTTAGACGACTGTGCTAACCATGCGTTACGGGTGGTCAAAATACGGGCATCGATAAGGGACCAAGTATGTTTCTTATACCAGGGTGCCGGCGACACATCCACTTTGAGACATTTGTTCGCCAAGAGAAGTGACAACATCTCGTCTCTGACTTGGCGACTGGTTCGACAAAGAGCAGTTGGACTCAGTCCGGAAAGATGCTGATCCCTGTCGTCTCCGCTATGCTCATGCTTGGAGCAGAAATAATCCAGGTCAAACGCTGAAAATTTGGTGCACGGGTTCTTCACGCACTCTGTGTAAATGACATTGCGGAGCTCAGCTGGCAGATCAAAGAAGTTGCTTCCCTTGTGATTGGCCTCAGACGCAGATGAGAAACCATGATTGCGGCCAGCTGTGCCTGTGTGCAGCAGAGTCGTGCATATTGATGGGGCTTGTCCGACGACCCGCTCATCCTGACCAGCATTGCCAGACTCGCAAGGCCGAAGTGCTTTGTATCGCCAGACATTTGAGTCAGTGCAAGTGCGTGTGCAGTGAATTACGACGTTTCCCTTGGAAGTCGCTGCATTCTTGCCCAGGGGCCAGACAATCACACTCGGGTCATCGGCGAAAAATATAGCCGATGTCGACATGGACGTTCTTGAGTCCTTGAGCGAGGGTGAGAGGGTGTTGAGATGAATTTGGGGGGTCAAGTTCATACAAGTACGAAGACTTGTCCGCGCCGAGGCTCAAGATGGTACGTAGAATGCGAAAATAGTCAGCCTGGTTCTCTTTCTCGAATACACGATCTGTCATGGAAGACTGCCATACAGAGTTGAAGCTCGAGCAGTCGAAATCGTCTCTCAGAAAGCCTACTTCCCAGAGCGGCCGGGAAGAGGTCCACTGGATGGAGTAAGCAGCTTTCGCGCGCTCGATGTAAGGTTCCGGCAAACCAATTCTTGGATAAAAAGGCCTACGCAATACACATTCTGCTGACGAAGCCCAAGTGTATGGGGACGGTTTTTGAAGATATTCGATTTTTTTTATCATGCCATCGTCGGACGTCGTGAAGCATTCATCGCTGGACGCATTACCTCCAGTATTTGCGTTACCTCCAGAATGTTCCCATGTGTTCGAGGCGTGCTGAATCTCGATCATGTTACGCCCGGTTAACAGCAGCTTGCGAGCCATTGTAAAGAGCGTCTGATTCGTCAGCCATTCCGTGTGCGATTTATGTGCGTAAATTCTTTCTGCCGCGTCTATGACCGTGTCGACACAATGCATGAGCGAGTCCAGCAGATACAGCAATCGCTGGACACGGTGCGGCCGCTCATAGTAGCCAGGCGTCAAAGTAAGTCGTGTGATGTACAGGAGGATTTCACCCTGTTCTTTGCAGCACTGGCTCGCTTCGCGTAGCAGGACTTCGAATGGCAGTTCGTCAGACGTACGCGGTCCGAAGGGAACGGCGGTGATCAAGTTGGCGCGATCACGTTCGAGATTGAGGAGATTTCCTTCAAGCTGCTGAAGCGAGAGCACCATCATCTTCTTGTGTGGCGATGATGTAGCCATGATTGCGAGCTGTCTGTAGTTGTGCTTTCAGTTGAATAAGGTAAAGATGCAGACTGTACCTTGGTTGTGGATGAGTCTCTGAGCAAGTTAAAGAGTGATGTTTGGCGACACTTAGCGCCTTGGCGAACTGCATGTGAGGAAGGAGCAAGCGCAGCTCACGTGCCACTTTGTATTGTGACAGTGACCATTCACTCAGCCAGAACATCCGAAGTTGTCGCAACCTGCTTATGTCACTACCTACTCTATCAACATGCTGTCGCAATCCAAGACAATGCCCATTACCCACGAAAAGGAGACATTACCCGGCTAACCGCACGCCATTACCTTCTCCTTGCCCTCAGTCTTTCAATCTTTTACGGGCCCCATACTACCCACACGTTGCATTCTGCCATCCACTTCATCCAGTGCAGGCGAGCATCAACCTACTCGGTGGAGCAAGCATCTGCAACTCTGCCGTCCGTGACTGACGCCTGCACCTCCTCACTCTCACGTTTTGTATTTTGGTATCCCAGATGGAATTTACTGGGCCTTGTCGGCCTGGCTGCGCAGGTTGGCAGAGGTGGAGCCACCCTCAAAGAAGCGGGCGAAGAGCGGCTGCATGAGGGAACGGAAAACAACCTGGGCACCACTGAAAATTGTTAGAAGGAAGCGACTGCGAATGTGAGAGCTGAGGACTTACGCAGTCTGGGGGAGGGCCATCCAGATGATGAAGCAGAACTTGAAGGTGTAGTAGAAGGGGAACCAGTAAACAGCGTTGAGGGCAGACTCAATGACGGTGAAGAAGGCGTAGACAACCCAGTACTGTCATCATGTATCAGTATCACCACCTTCGAGCTTCTGTCGCTAACCTCGAGCAACTTACGGTCAACCACTGAGTGTCGTCAGCCTTGCCGCTGGTGAACAGCGCCTCGAGCGAGTAGTATGCCGGGATAGCAAAGCCGGCAGTGTTGACGAGGAACTCGCCAGCAATGTTAAAGAAGACGAGGAAGAAGTACAGAGCGCCCAGACCGAGGATCACGTAGACCTTTGGGACACTTGTCTGCTGCTCGAAGTTGTTGAGAGCTGGGTACTTGGAGAGCTCCCTAGTAATAAACTGTCAGCTTGCGGAAACTGATGGCATGGCTTGCTAGTGCTATAGGTTTGGGCGTACTTGTCGAGCTGGCTCATATGGTACTGAGCCTTCTCCTGGATCTGGGATGCGGTCAGCCAACTTTTCGGACTTCTTGACAACTGTTCCCGACACTGACCGAACCGTTCGGGTTTGCGCTCATGATGCCGGTGTTGAAAGCGTTTCGCTAGGCTGTGAGTTGCTGGTCTGACGGGTGCGAAGTCGGTGTCAAAAGGGGGTTCGTGGTTGGTTTCTTAGAGAACAGATATCGCAATCAGCCCCAGTGGTTGTGGGAGGTCCAGTCGCTTGCGGGGCGCTTGCTGCCCCACGACGTCACCGGCGTCCTCAGGGAAGCGCATCCCGACTTGTACCGGCTCTTGAGATTGACAACACATTGCGAAGACCTCATTGACCGGCGACAGCGCCGTACGTGGTAGACGTTCCGTGACCGAAATTAGACCAATATTTGCAGGTTGGATGTCATAAAGTATGATTGTTTATGATCACGTGTCCAGGCCCAAGCATACCTATAATCATTTGCCCTTTAAGCTTGCTATACTGCCTGGAAAAAGTGCTGGTCGATCCAGGGCGTCATACACGACTTGATACTGCAATTTTCGCACCTTCGAAATGTCAGATTGAGCGCGTCTTCCTACAAGAAGCATGTGCACAATTTGGCGGGAATTGATTTCCAGTTGCATTACTGAGGTCTTGAAGAAATGCAGAGGCAAAGCATGCGAGCCGACCAAGAATTTTGGACTCAAGCTTGCTTCGATTGCCGCGAATTTTGGCATCCGCGCTTTCCCGGCAGCCGTTGCTGCGTCTTTGTTGATGCAAAACAATACAGCGCAAAAGACATCCCAAGCAATCTAGCCAACTTCCCACCTCTCCACCCCATCAAACCTCACGCCAAATGGCATAGCCAATAGCTCTACGGGGAGGATATACTAACAGCAGGGTCATACGCAAAGTCGTCAACGTCACACCCGCAAACATCAGTCACCTTGGCTTCCGCGATAATCGAGAGGCTGGTCGACGAGAGTCCCGCGTACCTGGATTACAGAGCCATCTACCGCATCGAGTCGCTACAAGGCGTTGGGCAACACGTCGTCCGACATTGACTAGGCTCACCTGGCTGCCTCGGGACTGGATACTCGGTGTTGACACGGGCAAACAGCAACGAGGTCGGCATGGCTTTACGGCACCGGTCCCACGCTTCTATGTCTGCAGTTAGTAGACCTCAATCGCGCGCCTCTACAACCAGCGCGACTTCGCAACACAACGATGATGGCGCGGTCTTTGGCCACCCAGAGCAACCACATGGTCAAGGCGTAGGCGGCCCAGAGGCAGCGCTCTTACAGTATGGCGCAACCATGGTCCAACCGCCAGAACCATACCACCACATGCCGCAGCAATCCCACATGGGTCATCAACACACACAAAGTGCATCTTACGCTATGCCGCCAAACATGTCTTTTGGCCAAGACCCATCCTACATGCCACAAGATACGATGTATACTGGGCACGTACGTGTGGGTTCTGTGCCTGCACAGATCGGAGCAGAGATGGTAGATGATAAGCGAAGAAAAGGCTCAGCAGTCACGGCGACGAACGACAAGGAGCTTCGCGAAATGCTCGCCAAAAATGAAGGCCGTCCCTTGCGCGAGGTTGCGCAGGAGGTCATTCAGAAGGAACGTACGCCCATGGCCGAAAAGACGAAGCAGCTGTTTGCTATGTTATGGTAAGACTCTTCCAGACACGAATTATGCCCAACTCTAATCGCGTACAGGTTACGTGCTGTTTGCAAACCAGCAAAGACTTCTGTGCCTAGGAACCGAGTTTACTCTCAGTACGCCAATCGGTGCGGTACGGAGCGTGTGGTGCCTTTAAACCCGGCGTCTTTTGGCAAACTTGTGCGCGTCATCTTCCCGGGCATTCAAACGCGACGACTTGGTGTCCGTGGCGAGAGTAAATACCATTACGTTGATCTAGCTTTGGAAGACGAAAGCACCAATCCCATCACGAACCCCGCCTACAATGCATATGCTCAGATGGACGGCCGGTTACGACGCAGCGAGTCTGCTTCGACTCAGCAAATTGACTTCAACAACATTCCACGACTTCAAGCAGACACCGCCGCCTTTCCTTCCGCAGACGGCCCGTTCAATACGAATCCCTCTCCCACATCGACAGTACGAGGGCCTGCCTCTCAGAGCAGAGCTTTCGCCTACCCGGATACGCGAGGCATGCAGCAAGGTGCCGCCGAATCCATGACATACCCGCACACGCTTCGCTTCCCGGCTGCCAATATTCCAGCATTCTCGGAGAACGAACCAGTTAATCTGCCTGCGATACAGTCATATTTGCCACCACGGACTGACTCTGACACGGCCGAGGCCCTTTACGCGCTTTACCGAACACACTGCACTTCTCTCATTGACAGTATACGATTCTGCAAAGAGAAACAGTTCTTCCGTCTCTACACTTCCTTCCACGGCACTCTAACAGTACCGGTACAGAAGCTTTTCACACACCCAAATCTTGCGGCTTGGATAGAACAGTGCGATCTGACGATGTACCGGACTATGGTGCGCTTTGTGAGCCGCCTAACTCTACAGGCCGCGCCGGTTGTGGTCATTAATGTCTTATCAAACATCTCCGGCAATCTGCATGCGCACATCGCAAAGACCTTCGGTACGCAACCGGCGCACGTACTAGAGGCCAAGCTGCGTCCCGCGACAGTGTTCGCTGCCTTATTACACCGCCTAATAAGGGTCAACCAATCGGCGCATGCTGCCGCTAACCTCCTCACTATCGACCAGAACCGTGAGCAGATGTGGCGGGAATGGATTAGCATGGTCAACCCTAAGCGTGTCATGGAGGCCGAGCTCCCAGATGTTTGCAACTACGACGAAGTCTACAAGATCATGACTACAGAGATGCGAGGCCTGTTGGAGCCGTTACAAGCACCCGCTTTTAATGACGACCCTTACGGATTCCAAGCCTACAACTTTGAGGAGAATGGTGCTTTTGCGCAATTCTTGCAGAGTCAAACAGGACCACCAGGCTCCAGAAACGGGACTTCTGCTGTATCGACTGAGAACGTGTTGGACCGCTGGTCAGCATTCATTTCGTCCCTACCAGGACGCTTTCCGAACGCACCAGCGCGGCTGCTGCTGCATTGCATCTCCGCGATGGGCACCGCTGCTTTGCGCGACATAACGATCATGAACGGCGTTTCGTATGGACATTGGTGGGTGCTCAAGATCTTCGTTGATGAGATGGCGCTGTGGCTGGCAGAGATGGGTGGTTTTCTTGAGAACCCCGTGGGCGGCGGATTAGCAAGCGGGACTGGCATTTACCAGTCTCCAACTTTGCCGAGCGGCACGGAAAGGAGCCAAAGCGCTGGTCGAATGAGTGGGACTCCCGCAGAGATGAATGGCAATGGGCCTTTCATGGTCCCAAACGGCCAGCAGCAGCCGGTTGCGAGCTTCGGACCGGCTATGAACATGACAGGCATGGCGCCCCACCAACAACCGCAGACCCTCCCTTTCCAGCCGGTCCCTATGCAGAAGCACCAATCAATGCAGCACGACGCAGACCTTGACGACAGCGGGATTGGAATGTCTCTCATGGACGAGGACCTGACTGCAACGAAATTCGGCATCACTGGCCCGCATGTGGCTATGCAAGGCATGGGCGCACCGCAGGAGATGCGAGTTGAGCCGCTCTAAGGGGAGAGTGGCACGAAAAAATGAACGAAAGAGACGCAGCACGGCGTTTGAACGGCATCAGGAGCGAAACGGACTATCAACGATTAAAGCACGAAGGGACGTGTCAAATATCTCTTAATCTTGTACTGTGACTGTTGGGAGTTGACGGGATGATGGAAGGAATTCGTCCGGGTGGGATTGGGAAACTCGAACGAATACCTGTTCTTGAGTTTATGGTTGGGATGGCATGCCAGGGAGGCGGAATCTGTTGCGCTTCGCTTCTGTACTACTCTGCTACTGCTGAGTTCTTGTTCTGATTCGATTGGATACCACCTTTTGCGCTTTCGATAGTTGGACCAAGAGCAAACGTTTGCAATTTCCGAACATCTCCGTGACATAATGAACCACGCATTTCGATTCGTGATTACGGTATTCTCCGTCCTCACAGAGAAACTCAGTTGCCTTCACAACTCTTTCTTACGGGTATTGTGCAATCATTGCAGTCGAGCAGCAAAAATACTCGCATGCTCGCGATGCGGCCGCAATACTCATGAACATTTATTACCTTTTGAGGGCCGCATTCGTAGTATACAGACGGTTCCCAGCATGAGGCTGCTAAATGATCCAAAAGAAGGCGTTCAGTCGTCAATCTCCGGTCGTGGGGCCGATGTTAGGTTGCGTCGAGTCAATCATGCATACCTAGCGGAATCAGCCTGTGGGAGCTTCAAGACAGTCCAAGACTTGCATAATCCTAGCCTTGTTCGTCGCAGCTTCAAAGTCGTCTTGAAGTGGTGGGTCGAGACGAGGTTATGGCAATGCTCTCTAAAACCGTATCTTGACCCTCCCCGCGCAAGTATGGCTGATGCATACTTGATACCAAGTTTCAAACGAAGGGGATCATCTTTGTCTGCTACCATGCCACCTCATCAATTGGATGGATCTGTACGTGGCGGGGCTAACGGATGGGAGCTCTGTTGATCTGCGAGCTATCACAGTCTTCGCCAAACTCAGATGTAATATCATTGGCTGCTTCGCCACTACAGCCGGATCCTTCAGCTGCAGCAGGGACGAAAAGGCGGCATTGTTGGCGACTCCAAGATACTGTGCTCGATCCGTCGAGCATGCAGATATGTTATTGACTGTAGGTCTGCTCCTTTCCTGCGTCGTTCGAACTCTGACCGCCCGTTTGTTTCTTACACCTTCTTGCTCTTGCCATTGCATTGTTTATCACGTTTTATGCTACAATCACGATAGACATGGTTACACAGAGACATGGCCTTGTGGGCTCTCTGTTGGCGATCTGGCGTGCTTGCACTTTGCTACTGTCTGGAGTTCAAGCACTTGACTTTCAGTTCAATCAACAAGGACCCTCGGGAGAGCCTCTAATATCTTCTTCCTTTGGCGTTCCCGGCACCAATACTACCTATGATTATGTGGTTGTTGGTGGTGGCACCGCAGGCCTTGCAATCGCCACAAGACTGGCCGCCGCAAACCTCAGCGTGGCAGTCATTGAAGCAGGCGGCTTTTATGAGCTTGACAACAGCAACCTCAGCGTTGTGCCTGGATACGCTACTTATTGTTAGTAGTGACCGAGATTGTCTTCCACCATATCCTCTCTATTACTAACACATTCGTACAGTTACTGGTTCCGCGCCAGACAATTTTCAGCCCTTGGTTGACTGGGGCATTGCAACAACCGAACAAAAAGTAACTATGCAAAATCATGAATTTGACTTCCTTTGCTAACCAGCTCCAGGGGGCCTTCAATCGAAGATTCCACTATGCAAGAGGCAAGACTCTAGGTGGGAGTTCAGCGCGGAACTACTTTCTATACCACCGGCCGACTGTCGATAGCATGCAACAGTGGGCGGATCTTGTCGGAGATCAAACCTGGGCATGGAACAACCTTCTCCCTTACTACAAGAAGTCAGTACACTACACTCCCTTCGACGAATCGCTGTACACCAACTCGACCAACCCTCAAGATCCAGAGGCTTTCCTGCCCGAAGGTGGACCCTTCGAAGTATCATATTCCAACGCAGTGGACCCTTTTGGGACCTGGATCAAGAGAGCATTTGTGGATGTTGGCCTGCCACAGATCGATGGCCTGAGCAGTGGCCATCTACTGGGATCAGCGTATGCACCTTTTACCATTGATCCTAAGACAGGTTACCGCTCTTCTTCGGAGTCGGCCTTTCTTCAATCGGCACTGAATAGCCACTTGAGCCCCATTACTTACCACAGCACGCTGGCCACTGAAATCTTGTTCGATGGCATAAAAGCGATTGGCGTCAAAGCTCTGACCGCTGGGACGTATGGGACCCCTGGCAAGAATTACACTCTGAGTGCACGAAAAGAAGTTATTCTGTCTGCAGGGACCTTCCAGTCTCCGCAGCTCCTAATGGTATCTGGTATTGGAGATTGCACCGAACTTGCAGGCCTGGGTATTGACTGCAAAGTAAATTTGCCTGGCGTCGGACAGAACATGTGGGAGTAAGTCTGCCTTCGCTTTTCGAAAAGTCGTCATGCAGCCCCTTTCTGGCTCATAAATCCCCTTGAATGCTTTTATCAAAACGGTGGCTTATCAAAGTTCTCTGTTTCGAAAATGGAACCAGCCTGACTTGATATTAGCCATCCCATTTTTGGTAGTACTCATGCAGTCAATGTCAACACTGCCTCAACTTCATTGAACAACGCGACATTGGCCAGCATTCTAAAGCAGATCTATCTTGAGTCAGGGGGTGGACCACTCTCGACTTTTGGCCCGGGCTATTATGGATGGGAAAAGCTCCCCAAAGGGTATCGAGAGAACCTGTCGAGCTCTTCTGTTTCGGCCCTGGATAGTAATTTCCCCCCTGATTGGCCTGAAATAGAATGGCTCCCTCAAGGAGGTTACAGTGGTCGAGGCTTGAACAAACAAGAAGCTGATCCTCGCGATGGACGTAACTACGCCACACTAGCCGCAGCCCTCGTTGCTCCGCTTTCGCGAGGGACAGTCAAGCTAGCATCGCCGTACATGTGGGATTTGCCTTTGGTTGACCCGGCTTGGTTGACCAACGAGGCAGACATGGATCTAGCCGTACAAGCATTCCGCCGTGGCAGACAGATCTGGCAAGTCCTCATCGACATGGGCGTAGCTCACCAGGAAGAAGTCTACCCTGGTCTCAATGTGTCTTCTGACGCTGAGATTAGGGACTACGTAGCTTACTCCCTGAGTACTGTGTATCACGCAGCTTGTACGTGTAAGATGGGCAAGAAGAGCGACGCGATGGCAGTGGTAGACAGTAAGGCTTGTGTTTACGGTGTGGAAGGCTTGCGGATCGTTGATGCATCTGCGTTTCCAATCCTCCCGCCAGGTCATCCGCAATCAACCATCTATGCGTTCGCGGAGAAGATAGCTCATTCTATTATCTCGGGAGACTAGTGGGCGAAAGCTTGGGAGACAGCGGATTGTCGACAAGTAAAAAGTAGTCTTAATATGCATGAGAAGATTGGACGCTTCGTGATGAGCTCCAATATCCATCAATGGCAGTAAGGTATGGGGCATTAATATAGGTGTTCTAGCCTTCGGTCCCAGTAACCCATTCAGGATGGCCTATCTGAAGGGCGCTGTCAGTAGCTTCTTTTAGCAAGGCTAGCTGACAACGAGTTGGGCGAGTCAACAGAAATGCCTTTCTGGCGTACGTCGACTGCGATTAAGCAAACGGGTATCCCTAGGAGAACCGACTAATGCCCAACCATCGCTTGAGCCCGTTCGCTGTAGCGATTCCCAACCGGCTTCGCTTGGTCCACGATCCTCCTCATCTCCTTTTTCTCTTCTTCTGTCAGCTCCACCTCGTTGGACTTCCAGTTCTCTACCAACCGCTCTGGCTTCGTCGTGCCCGGAATAGCAATCATGCCCTGAGCCGCCACCCACGCTAGGGCGACTTGCGGGAGCGTGCAACCTTTCTTCTTGGCCAGCGTTTTGATCTCTTCGACAATAGCCTTATTCTTGTAAAAGTTATCGCCCTGGAACTTTGGGACTGTGCGCCGAAAGTCGTCCGGTGCAAAGTCGTCCGGCGTCTTGTAAGGGAAATCGTCAACGAGCCAGCCGTGCCCGAGAGGAGAGTATGCAACATAGGCTACACCAAGCTCTCGTGCTGCATCGATCAGACCGTCTGTCTCATGAAGGGTTTCGAATGCGGAGTACTCTGCTTGCAAGGCATTGATCTTTGCAACTGCGCTGCTGATTAGCGATGTTTTCATGAGAGAAAGGCAAGGGGACCATACTTTGATTCGCCTTTCTCAAAGTCTTTGCCGAGCATTCGCTCAAACCAATGTACTTTGTCTTGCCAGCTTTCCTGATGTCGTCTAGAGCTGAGATACTCTCTTCAAGCGGTGTGTTAGGATCGATTCTGTGCAAATAGTACAGATCCGGCTCGAAGCCCAGTCTTTCAATGGTCCCTTCGATGTAAGACTTGATATGCTCCGCCTTGTTTGTCACCGCGCCACTTCCGAAACAATCGAATCCGCACTTGGAAGCCAGGAAGATTTTGTCTCGAACATTGTGTTTCCGGATGAAATCGCCAAGTAACTTCTCATTCACACCAGCTTGGTATACAACCGCGGTGTCCCAAAATGTGCAGCCAAGTTCTATTGCCTTCAAAAGGACGGGCTCGGCCTGTTCCAGCGACAGGTTGTTGCCTAGGCCGAATGAGATACCCATGGCCCCGAAACCTGGAGTGGAAACCTCAACACCAGTCGTGCCGAATTTCATGGTTCTCGCCATTGTCGAGGATAGTGCAGTATGAAGTTCTCGATAAAACAAGTTCAACAAGTTGTTTTGGGCATGTAAGGAGTTGACCGTATGAAGTGGTTAGGGAACCCGGAAGAAACCCTCTATATATACCCGGGAAGATCATCAACCTCATCACAAAAGATTTCGTTGATAAATCCGAAGCGTATTCTCAATGTTTGTCCTATCGGTGTTAAGTGTTGCCATCGGTGTTAGCCAGTCGGACATAATTGCGGATGATGCGAAGCGGAGCGGGTCCCTGTGCATTAACACAAGAAGTCCGCGTGCGGACGCGGCCTCATCAATCTGCCATGAACAAACACGACATGTCGGAGATCTCCGGTGTGGGCTCAAAGCTGAAATACAAAACACTTGTATTACTCTCGTGGCATTCAAGTCCATCTGGGGTTGATCTTTGAAGAGCCTTGAACAGCTATAGGCAGTATAGCATATGCGAATGAATGTATCATCAGGTCTGCTGTCAGAAACATGGGATCACTACCTTACCCACATTACGTGATTGCTGAGAGAACTGGAAGGAACTGACATTCTCAAATGATGCGGAAGGGCGCATGGATGCGTTCAATACTAGAGGATCAAGCCAACTCTCGTGCTAGAAAGAATCGTGGTCCTCCGAAGCCCTTTGCAATGATGCTCTGCACATCGACGTTACCTCTCCCAGCCCACAGCTTCAGCAGTATGAATCTTCCGCTAATCGGCGGATCGAATCGAACAGCGACTTTGTGCTTACCCTTCTTAATGGCGAAGCTTGCCGCTTGAACATTGGGATCATCGGCCGCCAACTCTGTTGACTTACTGCGCTCGACAGCCTCAATGTTTACGTCTGAGGGAACATCACGAGAGTTAGATCCAGCTGTCTGAAGGTAGTGATCGCCGCTGGACGGTGGCGGAGGCGGGCTTAGTCGCCAGTTTGATGGCGTATCCCGCATACGGCTTCTTGACATCAATGCATTTAGACGGCTTAGAGTGTCAGTTGCTTCTCTAGTCAAAGTGTCTGACGAAGATTCCGATCCGTGATGAGCATCAAAACGCAGACCGTTGATGCCTTCCCAGCTCTCGTCTTGGCCGCTCCAGGGTAGTTCGAAGCGTCTTCGCATGAGCCGCAAGCGCTGTAAGCGAAAATCGAGGACTTCTTGTGTGGAGTTGTCTTCCGGCCCCACTTCTTCGTCAGATAGAATCGTCACAGGTAAACGATCGCCCTCTGGAGTCATCACTGTATCTGGTTCGTCTGTGGCGGAGACTACAGGGATGTCGCAATGTGCTTCCGGATCTGTCCGGCCGAATCCGAAGTCTTCGCCATAGTAATCTGACTCGAAAGATGTGGCATCACGAGCAGCCTCCGCTTCTAGGGTTTGCCCTCGTTCCCGGGCCTCCAGGGCTGCATTGACTTCGGGATCTCTGAGCGCATCCGATAAAGTCAACCGCTCAGGCGAAGATCGTAGACTATCAAGGTACGTCCTTCTAGGCGGTGGCGGCACTTGTTGCCGTCTTCTTGATGTAGATTGCAATCCTGGATTATGCACGCCATTTCTTCGAGCCCAAGGCGGAGGATCGGTGTATTTTTGAAGATCGTTTAATGTCATGCCCACGTACACAAGTCCTTCTCTCACCGGTGCAGTGAAGCCATGTTCAGGGCCGACAATGTGAAGCTTTTCAAGACAGAAAGGCGTATCATCGGCATGCCTCAGGATGATGTTAGTGCTGGATCGTTCAGAACAGTATACACTCTTATCGTGCTGGAGAATGTTTCTTGCGCCTAGGAATTGACCGGGATGTCGAGGGTCGATGTGCACGCCGCCATCACAGCTGACCAACTCCAATCTCAGTCTGCCGGGCTCTACTTGACCGTAGCGGCCGTATGCAATGGGTTGATTTTTCTCCGAAGGCTCAGTAGGTGCAAGCCGCCTCCGTTTTGGCCTGTGCCTACTGCTTTGGTCACCGGCGGATACGCCAGCCAACTCGTCGGTGTTGTTGCTAGGACTCCTCCTTCTACGTCGGCCGATTGGAGATAGTAGACTTGGTCGTGCTCGTCTTTCGCTCTCGTGCTCCCTTGCAAGCTCGCTGGTGTCTTGTAAAGCCCGACCAAGTCGCTCCCGCCGGGTTCGCGGGGTGGAAGCTTCGGTTGCGGGTGGGTTGTCGTATTGTCTGCTATCCTGCTACACGAGTCAGCCTCAGCCTGCGATGCAGCTGCTTACGTCTCGGCTGAAGTACCCGTGGATCGAAGAAGGGCGAGTAGGGTCGAGGGTCGGGCATGATGCATATGTGGGAGGACTCGTAGGACCAGGTATGCTGGTTGATCAACATCTCCTACAACCTGAAGCCGCCGGATTTGACAATGATGAGGTAAAGCCAGATCGGTAAGTCGGCATCTCGGCACGGCGGCCACTGCGTCTCGGTCCGCCCTCATTAGCCACATCTCCAACCTCACGTTCTCCTGTGGCGGACCCGAGCAAACAGGCTTCACTGACATACATTCACTTCCCGCTTCAATTTTCCAATCTCCGTTTCAAAGAGACATTGCGTCTTCACTTGACTTGTCGTTGGATTTTGGGCAATAGTACAAGTTCTGGTGCAGTCTCAATTCATACATTCGGGTCGGCTACCTTCCCTAGAGCACCGGCGTCTGTCCATTGACGCTCTGGAAAATCCAGATATACAGTACACCCTCGTGGATAATCGTAGCTTCCAACAGCCGCCATGGCGGCCGACGCATCTACAGGAGCTGCGGACCCAGCAATGAATGGAACCTTCCATCCCGAAGAGGCCACCAATGGTGGCGCTCCTCAGTCAGAACCCACGAACGGCGAAAGCGCGACCACCACAGCACCTGGACTCAGCGCGGACGAAATAGCTTTGTACGACCGTCAAATACGTCTCTGGGGTGCGCAAGCACAAGAGCGTATTCGATCTGCCAATATTCTCCTCGTCTCCCTTCGAGCACTTGGGACCGAAATCGCGAAGAACCTCACACTGGCCGGCATCAGCTCGCTTACCATTATTGACAATGAGGCCGTCACCGAGGAAGACTTGGGGACGCAGTATTTCTTGCGGGAGGAGGATGTTGGAAAATCTGTAAGCTCTTTGCCACTTATACGCTCTTTGCCTACAATGTTCCTAACATTCTCTCTAGCGTGCGGAAGCAGCCATTCCTCGTATCCAAGAACTCAACCCTCGCGTCACTGTCAAAGCTGGTGGAGCTCTCACGGCTCTTCTCAACCTTCAAGACCCTTCGTACTACGCTCCATTCGACTGCGTAATCGCCTGTGATCACGACTTCATGACTCTGTCGCTTCTCAACACGGCATGCCGGCTGGCTTCACGCCCTTTCTATGCCGCCGGCATTCACGGCTTCTACGGTTATATTTTCGCCGACCTCGTAGGGCATGACTTCGTGATTGAGCGTGAGAAGAGCAATATTGCCACGCCCATCGCTCCAGAGACGATGACTAGGTCTGTGCTCAGCGTGACAGCAAAGAAAGAGAGTAATGGGAAGAACGTCGAAATTGTGAAGAAGCAAGAGAATTACTGCCCACTCATCCTCGCCAACAGCTCGCCACTTCCGCCGGACATCCTCTCCTCGCGCCGCAAGCTCAAAAGTGTGCCGGCGCTACTACCCTGCTTGCGCGCGCTGTTCGAGTTCCAACGCTCGTTCTCCCGCCTGCCAGGCCACACATCGCAGGATCTCGCTACGTTCACTACGCTTGCTACGAATAAGAGCCGCGAGCTGCAGCTGCCGGCAGAGACCCTGACATCCGAGTTCCTAAGGAGCTTCATCCAGAACATCGGAGCTGAAATCATGCCCACGGCTGCCTTCATAGGAGGGAGGCTGAGTGAGGATGTCATTAACGTCCTAGGCAAGCGCGAGCAGCCTATTCAAAACTTTGCCCTCTTCGATGGGGATGGGCTGGAGGGTAGGATTTATTGCCTGTATAGTCCTCCACCCGAGGCTATGGGCCTGCCGGCAATGAACAATGGTATGGGAATTGAGGACGCAGGTGCTGCGGCTCAGACCGCAGGTGGAAACCTTCCCAACGGCGACATGTCTGGAGCTGCACCTAACGCCAATCCAGGCGTCGACAATCAGATGCCGAGTGCAGGCGGTGATCCAAATGCGGGCAATGGGTTTGCCGGTCAGCAGCAAGAGGTCACAAACTTGGAATGAGAGACATGAATTGGTCGACCTGAGGCTTGGATTCGGGTCCTCCAGCCCCAAATGGACAAGGCCGAGCAACATTTGGCTGCAGCTCGGCACTACACATTCAGCCTCTGAGACCACAAAGTGTATAATATTGTGTATCTTCTATTCTATTGCCACGAAAAGCGAGCTGTGCTAGTCTCTTTCTTTACAGTGCATCTCGCTGATAGCTAACGTGATTCGTCCTAATTTCTTTTATCCACCTTGCAACCTTCTCAGCAACAAGGCTCGAGTGCTCTGGTTTCAAGCAAAAGCCGTGAGGCATATCGTGCTGGTCGATCTCCATCACCGGCTTTGACTTTTCCAGCATAGGCTCGTCTGTTGCCTTCTGCGCTCGGGCAGCAAGAATCGTGTCTCTCGTATTGTCAGCCACCCAATGATCATTCTTGCCCCAATAGAAGTAGAGCTTGGTCGTCGGCCTTCGCGTATGCAAGTCTTTAGAAGCATCGGCTTGCTTGTTGACAACCGCGGTTGCCTTGCTCTGTAATACATTTTCCTCATCAGCCGCATTGCCAGATACACCCCAGATGTCGTTTGAGAATCTGTCGTCGGTAATTTCATGCATTTCGTCGCGAGCCATGTGTCTAGTTATTATGTCAGCTTTTGTGGTTCTTGTTGAAGATGTTTAAGAAAGATATGCCTTACAATGCTTGTCGAACGCCATTCTCGCTGCAAAGAAATGCAGCTGTGACGGTGGCCATGTTATTCGGCATACCGGTCACCAACGCTACCAGGTATACAACAACCCAAAAGGGCAGCAGACGGAGAGGGCGAGCTATGTAATGCACAGCAGTCGGGAAAGCTGGTACATTGAGCAAGGGCGTCATGCGGCGGCCAGTTGGACTTTTGGCAATGTCTACCACAGTGGGAAAAAGACACATGCCTCCGATAATATCATGTGGTGATGATGATGAGCCTGCCTTCTGCCTGCTTTGCCACTTTGATACTATCTCGAGGAGAATGTAAGAGCCTACCGAGTGACCGATCAGAATCACCGGCACTCTTTGCCCTTCGGAGGGCTTGACTGATCCAGCTATATGTTCGAGGCGTGCTGCTACATGATCAATCTGCTCCTGTAACCCATACGGCGCATCATGAATGGAAGCGTTACGTTTTCCCGATGATTTGTCGCCGTTGACCTCAAACCCTGCCAGACTCGCACCGTACGTATAGCATCTGCTGCCACCAAACAGTCCGTCGTCATCGCACAAGAGGCTTCGGAGACGATCCAGAAAAGGCCCGTAGTACGCAATCAGGCCGGGATTTCCCGTGATGAAGAAGATGAGAAGAGCGCCCTGTGCCGAGTCCTTGGGTTTGGCAGTCCGAGGGGGGTTAAAGTATATGACATCCTGGAGTGCTGGCTTCATAGCCCCTCGGCGGAGAGCAAGCTATCCGAAATCATGTCGCGTGAGAAAAAGAGAGGAGAGGACCTATTAGGAGAAGACTCGACGAAGCACTTACCGACCGACGGTTTGCTTTGCCCAGATGTGAAGATGCTTTGGCAACACCGTTGCAGGAAGTACCGTAGAGTCACCGTCGACGAGCGATGAATGCCGCATACACCACCCTTGGCGATGTATAGAAGTTTGACCAAAGGGCGTCAAAGATCCACAGCCACGGTATCCAAGCAATTCGTATCCAGCCTGACGTTCCGAAAGGTTCAAGGTTGCTAATTGCGAATGCTAATTGATGCCTCAGGGATCCTCAACAGCCGGACAGTTCGTCCTTATCTCTTGGCAACTATCTGTGGGCCTCTCAAGCGCTCGGCTTCCTGCCATTCGTGGATCCCGTTCTGATATCTATCGCAGCGCCCCTCCAGCCAATGACCGCGGAGATGTATTGATGGCAGGTAGAAGTTGTGACTGAGGCAAAATGGTTTTTGCGATAATCATAGGGAAATGGAAGATGCATGATTCGCCGCGTGGGGGACCTTATCCTATCAGGGCATTGTCGTGGCTCTCTATCACGTCGTACACGACGTGAAGGCCAAGTATATGAAGATGGATTCCTCTGTTTTGATTATCCTCTGTGCTCTTCGAATTCATTGCGGTTGAACTCAATATAAAATATGTCATCGGTGGCTCCTGTCTTGCCCGTAGGCGTCGGGTAGGTCTCGTCAAGGGAATCCAACCAGCTATCGTCTGCTAACAAGGATCAAACAGCTATGGCCTCACAGTCGCGATTGGCTTTCTCTTCGCCATCTTTATGGTCGGAATCACATGGAGTCTGAAACGATACACATACGAAGCGCAGACGTCTGAACAATTTACTACAGCCGGCCGCACTGTTAAATCCGGATTGGTTGCATCCTCAGTCGTCTCTACCTGGACTTGGGCCGCCACATTGTTGCAGTCGACGACGGTGACTTATCAATATGGCGTCTCTGGTGCTTTCTGGTATGCTGGTGGCGCTTGCGTGCAAATTATTCTGTTCGCCACTCTGGCAATTGAACTCAAACGCCGCGCACCAAAAGCGCATACATGTGTGTTGCCTATTTACTTCACGAGTTTAATTCCCACTTAACTGACAATCTCGACAGTCCTCGAAGTCGTAAGAGCCCGGTACGGACCAGCAACTCACGGCGTATTCATGGTCTTCGGCTGCTTTACCAACATCCTAGTGACGGCCATGCTTCTGACAGGCGGCGCAGCTGTCGTCGAGTTTCTGACCGGAGCACCTACTGTGGCCACAGTGTTCCTGTTCCCGATCGGCGTCGTGATCTACACGCTCTACGGCGGCATCAAAGCCACTTTCATCACCGACTATATCAACACCTTGGTCTTCCTTATTGTCATCTTCTCCTTCGCATTCACGACTTACACGACCGACAGCGTCCTTGGGTCACCGGGAAGGCTTTGGGAAATCCTCACCAACCTAGCCCAGGAGAGGCCTCTGGAAGGCAATGCGGGAGGTAGCTATTTAACAATGAAGTCGCATGGTGGAGGTGTCTTCTTCGTGATCAACCTGATCGGCAATGTAAGTGCAATGCTCGATTCAAGGGTAGTCTGTCGCTGACCAACGCCTGTAGTTCGGAACCGTGTTCTTGGATAACAGCTACTACAACAAAGCCATTGCAGCATCGCCTGTCCACGCCCTGCCAGGGTATGCCATGGGCGGTCTCGCCTGGTTTGCAGTGCCATGGGTGACGGCGACCTGTATGGGTCTCGCAGGCCTAGCACTGGAGGGATACGAAGTCTGGCCGACCTACCCAAACCGGTTATCAGACGTCGATGTAACAGCCGGACTGGTTCTTCCCAACACTGCAGTTGCCCTCCTTGGCAAGGGCGGGGCTGTAGGCGCTCTTTTCCTTGCCGTAAGCCAACCCTTTCGACCCTGCGTTGATAGTTGCTAACGTCTCACGCAGTACATGGCCATCATGAGTACGTATTCATCCGAACTCATCTCGGTCTCTTCCATCTCCGCATACGACATCTACCAAACCTACATCAACCCGCGCGCGAGCCGTAAGCAACTCATGCGGGTCAACTACCTGAGCATGACGGGCTTCGCGCTGTTCATGGCTGGCTTCTCCACCATGCTGTACTACGTTGGGGTTGGCATGGGTTATCTGTATCTCATGATGGGCGTCATTATCTCTTCCGCCGTGCTTCCCGCCACCTTGACGTTGACATGGTCTGGCATGGTAAGTCTGACGACTCGACTCGATGCCCGGAAGTATGCTGACTTTCTTCTTCCCTCATAGTCCTGGCATGCGGCCACATTCGCGCCCCCTCTGGGATTCTGCTCGTCAATGATCGCCTGGCTAGTAACAACCCACGCGACATTCGGCGAGTTCAGCGTCGCGACAACCGGCTCGAACACACCCATGCTCGTCGGCAACGTCGTTGCGCTACTGTCCCCACTAATCTACATCCCCATCCTGACATACCTGCCGCCGTTCAAACCCCAGAACTACGACTGGGTCTCCATGGCCAACATCAGCAGCCAGGAGCACTCCGATAACGCTCCCGACCAGGAAATCGGCGACGCAATGGGCTCCTCATTACAATACACCCCATCCGCGACCGAGCGCGAAGCCGAACGCAGGAAACTCGACCGCGCGGCCAAGATCGCCCGGATCCTCTGCGTCAGCCTCGCCCTCTGCTTCATCATCCTGTGGCCGATGCCGATGTTCGGATCCGGGTACGTGTTCAGCAAGTCCTTCTACACCGGCTGGGTCGTCGTAGGCATCATCTGGCTCTTCTGTTCGAGCGGCGTAGTGGTCTTCTTGCCCTTATGGCAGAGCAGGGAGACGATCGCGCATACGTTCCGGAGCGTGGGGAGGGATTTGTCGGGCAAGGGGAGGCCGGTGTGGAGACCGGAGACTATGGAGGGACAGGGGGTCGAGGTGCAGACTACGACTACTACGCCCGAGTCCGAGAAGGTGGCTGCGGGAAAGTAGAGCGATGTAGAGGTGTAGTAGCTTGTAATGTCTTCATGTTCCCACGCACTCTGAGATGCCATTAAAATGACGATCAGTGGGGAGTGTTGATATTTGCACTGACTTTTTTGCCTGCGATTCACGTACAGTGGAAGGGGAAGCTTCTCCTCGCTTGGGTGTACTACTACTCTGACAATCAGGTTCTCACAGCTCTGCCTGCAACCCGTAGCACCACATGGACCATAAAAGGAAGAACTACGTGCGTTACGCGTTGCACTGTGTCTGGCTTCTGACTAAGGAATGAACTCCCGCTGATTCTCATCATTGCATTTTTGGTGTATCGAAGCTACCTAGGTAAGAATCTGTAATTGGCCACGGCTTGCACTGTAGTGGCCGAGGCCTTGGCTCCTGGTGACGCCGGACACAAATCATGTGGACACTCGCGAGTCGCGTTCAACGTCTCGTAAACGCTGACATCACATCGTCCCCGTCGGTGGCCGCGCCAGTCTCGTTCTCATTGTCGCTAAAGTCATTCATCATCTCCGAATGTAGCAGAAGCTCTCGGTCCCTCTTGCGCAGTCTCTTTGGCGGTGGAGAGGAGCCAAGGTCGGAAGAGGAGCCTTGCCGCTCTTGCCGACGCTTAATGCTGTGAAGTTTTGCTATCGAGCTCATAGGGACGCTGCGTATCCGCCCTGGTGTAGTGGGGTCGGCACGCCGCTCACTGCGCAGCTCACTCATCAGCATACTCTTGCTCAGCATCCGCTTCATCATCTTCAATAAATTGCCTGTCTTCTTCGGTCATGCGCTCGCCAGGCGCCATGCCCAGTCTGCTCTTCTCACGCTGAGACGGTTGCGTCGCACGTGCTGAGGGCGGAGGGGGCTGTGCGGCAGCGGCTTGCTCCTTAGCGACATCCTCGCAGGCATCGATCCATTCGAAGTAGATATCGACTGGTTGCATGAGGGCTGGTGATCGGAGTCAGCGGGGGTCTCGGGAAGTGAAGTGACCGTGGTTAGTACGAACCATCCATCGGGCTCTTTGACTGGAAGTGTTGACCGCACTGGCGGCAGTGGAGGGTGCCTAGCTTGTTCTTGCGATCAATCGAGACGCCGACCGAGGTTTCGTGGGCGCAGAAGACGCATTTGAACTGGGTCGCAAGAGGTTCGCGCTGCACCGGGCATCCGTCAGTCAGCTGGCTGGCGCATACATGGCAGACAGTGTTAGCGGAAAGCACCGTCTCACCTTCTTCTTGCCCTGAGGCTGACGCGAGGATTTCTTTCGCTTCCCCATGGTGGTTGGTGGTTGAAGTGAGGATTGAAGTGTAGTGAGAGGATAAGGTATGGGATGGCTGTCGATGTCGAGACCGCGTCGCGCATTATTTGAGCTAGACGCGGAGCGAAGGAATGACGAAGTACCCGTGCCGGGACCGTGGATCCATCCGTCGCTAATGGTAGTGCCCGAGCCGGCGGGGTCGCGCACCTCGTCAACTTGAAGTCGCAACAGAGAACAGCTGGGTTGAGCTGGGCAGCTGGAGAGCGGAGTGGAGGTCACAGTCACGGGTTCCAATGTGGCTGGAGTTGTGGCTGTGGCTGCGGAGCTAACATGAATGCTTCGGCTAACTACGGCGCCCTATCAGTAAACAATCGACGCCCGGCGACCGCCGTACCCAACTCCAACGGCTCCACGATTGCCACTAGACACGTCGTCCGTAGGCATTACCGTGACTACTTCTTCGTGCCTTCTTGCTTGCTGGATTGTTCCTCCTGGCAAACACCTGGAAACATCTTGGATATCATCTGCGCTTTCCCACTGCCCTTCTCCACCTGACTTACCGCCCTCACATCCCTCCATCTCATCTTCTCTTCTCACTCCTACCTGCCATTCCCGCATCATGTCTGGTTCCTCAGACAATTCAAATGCACTTCTCCAGGAGATCCTAGGCACCCTCAAGTCACTCAAGCAGGACCATTCCCAGCTCTCCTCGGCCGTGGACGCCATCAACGGCCGGGTCAACGTTCTCGCAGGCGTCAAACAATCGCACGAGGGCATTGCACACGATGCCTCGTATCCAAGTCCGAAAGTAGGCGCTTCTAGTCCTCGTGTCCCGCCCCGGTCAAGAGATTCCGTCAGTTCATTCGACGGCAAAGAACCCA
Organism: Hortaea werneckii; assembly: GCA_037044905.1. Taxonomy (NCBI): domain Eukaryota; kingdom Fungi; phylum Ascomycota; class Dothideomycetes; order Mycosphaerellales; family Teratosphaeriaceae; genus Hortaea; species Hortaea werneckii. The sequence continues at coordinate 26,639 of JBAOKB010000066.1, read as the reverse complement.
ATGGCCAGGCTCATACCGCATCGTCGCCCGCTCGAAGCTCAGCCTTGACGTCCAAAATCATTCTCACGTCCTATCCTGGCCAGGCAGGTGTTGATCCACTTCCAATGGAATGGGGTGCGAAAGACCCCGAAAAGCGTGGCCCAGTGGTCGTCTCACGCGCTCCGTCCACCATCAAACGTCGAAACGCTATCGGTGCACATGGCGGCTCCTATTCCATCTATTACGCGCTTGGTGTGGCGTCGCATCAAGTAACCACTGACCACAAGCCCGATTTCACCAACACGGAACCAGCTGCAAAGCTTGGCCCGTTCGCTTCATGGGGGGACCCAAAGAAGATCGTAGCCATGGATCCTTTCGGCCACTTAGCCCCATGGCTGTACAAGGATTACATGCAAAACGAAGGCTTAGAGATCCGGCCCTCGATCGCGGTCACCAAGGCCCACATGCGATTGCCAGAACTTGAAGACAGCGTACGGAAAGGCCGTCTTGTGCCGGATGGCAAGATATGTCTGAACGACAGTGGCGAGCTGGCCGTGACCAAGATAGCCGTGGAGCCGGTCTGGTACTTGCCAGGCGTTGCAGAGCGTTTCGGCGTTGACGAAGGTACACTTCGTCGATCCCTCTTTGAGTACACAGGGGGCAGCTATCCAGAACTGATCACGCGAGGCGACGTCAAACTGTTCTTGCCCCCGATCGGCGGTCTAACCGTCTACTGTTTCGGCGACCCAGCCAAGATGTCGGATCCGAACGTCCGCCTCGCCCTCCGCGTACACGACGAGTGCAACGGCTCCGACGTCTTCGGATCAGACATCTGCACCTGCCGGCCCTACCTGATCTTCGGCATCGAAGAAGCCGTCAAGGAAGCGCAAAACGGCGGCTCCGGCGTCGTCATCTACTTCCGCAAAGAAGGCCGCGCGCTCGGCGAAGTCACCAAATACCTCGTCTACAACGCCCGGAAACGCGGCTCGGACAAGGCGTCCGAGTACTTCAAACGCACGGAGAATATCGCGGGTGTCAAGGACATGCGGTTCCAGGCCCTCATGCCGGATATCCTGCACTGGCTCGGCATTACCAAGATCGACCGCATGCTGAGTATGAGTGATATGAAACACGACGCTATTGTTGAGCAGGGTATCCCGATCCATGAGCGGGTTCCGATCCCGGATGAGATGATCCCGGAGGATAGTAGGGTGGAGATTGATGCGAAGATCTTTGCGGGTTACTGTAAGTGCTTTCGTTTCGGCCTCCACGAAATTCATAGCTGACGTTGCCCTCTAGTCTCCTCAGGAAGAGTCATTACCGCGGAGGAGCTCGATCAGGTACATGGCCGCGCTTGGGAAGATGTCGACGTAAGTATCAAGCACATATGTCAATTGGATCGGAAGCTGGAGCTAACCTTTCAAAAAAGCACTAAATGTAACGACACGAACAAACTGCAATACAATTATACCTATTGAACTTCAGTGCATGCATGCATTCAAATCTCATCCCTCTTCCGTCAAGCCTTTGAATTCTTGTGTCCTCGTCTTCATCCTTCGCTAACGAGCTAACCTTCCTTTGTGCACGGCACTCCGCAATTTGAATATTCTCGCTTCACTAGAGCTATTTCCCGATCTTGATTCCTCCAAGAGACTAACGCATAATGCAAAGTCTCATACCTGTCTCGATTGATGCTACCCTTACTCAAGCAAGTCTCAACTCAGTACAAGATGCTCGTGAGACAGAAGATGGAATTCATTCCTCGAAAACACCGATGACCTTATTGTTTGGCAGGTTTGCGGGAGCTAAATGCATCGTTCAACATCGATCCTGTCGTCCTCGATACAGTCCCGGGCTTTGTTGATTGTCTTTTAAATCTCTCAGTTCATATGTAGTCGACCTCTGGTCATGGGAAGTAGCGGGAAGCCCTCGCCAAATGCCTAAGTAGACTTTCGATTCTTGAAGTCCGCCATGATCTGATCCTTTCAAGTCGGGCTCCGAGGGATCTGCAATGCCCTTTGCAAGGATACCATGACTATCCTTCTTGGCAGCCTGCTTCGCCCTTCTTGTCGTCGGCATTCTTGTTCGCCTGCAGCTCTACCTCTGGCTTCCCGTCAACTTCCGATCCCCGGTCTAGTCGAAAGTTGTTCTTCGCATCATCCTTAGAGTTCCAGCTTGGGAAGATCCGATCGCCTTTCGATGCATTCTTGGCCTTTTGCTGTACCTTCTCCCAGTTCACCTTTTCAAGGAACTTTTTGAGCGTCTTTGCTGAGATGTCGTGCGGCATGATGGAGGCTAAACAGCGATTAGAGACAGGTCAAGAGCGTAGTTTCAGGGGGCTTTACAAATATGAGGAAGCCTACGATGTCGTTTGGCGGCTGGCGAGCGAGGTTTTTGGAAGAGTTTCTGGAACTCTTATGTATTTACACTCGATCTCTTATTTACTGGACGCCAACTTGAGTCTGATAGAGGAGTGAATATGGCAAGGACATGTGCTTCAGTGCTGCACCTCCATGATTCTCCTCGTCTGTCAGTTGGCTGCATGTGACTTGCAAATGGTTTATACGAAGTCAGTGGGCAAAGCGGCGTGATTGATGGAAACCAGGCTCTCGGCTCGTGCTCGTGAGGCACAAAGGCCTGACACTGGCAGGCGGGCGGTGAATGCTCCATCCTGGGCGAATGCATTTGATTTACGGGTCTTCGCTCTGATCTTGGCCATGTGCAAGGCTGAGGAAGTTTTTGGTACGGGGCACTTAATATATGGAGTCAGATAGGCATACTACAGGCGCGTGTGATGGAGATATCCGTTAAAAGCAGCGACGTGATTTCGTCTCCCTGTGAATCGTGTATGTACCTTGTCTCGCTTACATGGTCGTGCGATTAAGGGGACCACCAGGTCCACGAGGTCTGATTCGTCTTGGTGTCACTGTCGTTTTATTAGCATTGAGAGGAGTTCATGTCATCATATTACGGCGAGGCGATTAAGACTAAAGAGGGTTATTGCTACCCATATCATCCAAATTACCGTCTCTAGTGTTCGAACCTTTGTGTCGTTCGTTTCCCTTTTGCGAGTGTGTAGTTCGTGCTTAGCATAGACTGCTCTAGTTCAGACGCCGACACATGCAAGTGTTGCAGTGCATACCGTTGAATGGCCGCTCCAGCTTTGAAGGCGTTGAGAAAGCGTCATCTGAATCGATGAAACATGCCTGTATGCACATCTCCTGAGCGAGCGGGCGAGACGCCCCGGTACCAGGATCATCCAAGCCGCTCCACCCACTTGCTTTGATCTACAAAATCCGCAAGCTCCTTGCCGCTCAAAAGCTGAAGTCCCTCTTCCCTCAGCTCTTTGAAAAAATGATGGGCGTCTTCGTAGTCTTCAAGCGACGTATAGCCATCCGGGCTCACAAATCCGCTCAGAGAAGCCCAGAAGTCAGCCTTTTTGTTCCAGTCGATTGATGCTTGTTCATGAGCTTCAATTTCTTGACTGCTGAAGTGGATAGGGCATGCAATGCCCGTGTTGAGCTTATCCCACTGCCTAGGACGAAGGTCAGATATCAAAATTTCCAGCATATAGGTGTTTGCACAGAAATCTTACTTTTGCAACTGGTATAAGCATTCCCGAAGAGGCACAGTCTCGCCTTCCCAGATATCAGAAGCAAAAAGGACTGTTTCCCGTTGGATCCTCGCCAGAGGTAGATCGAAGAGTTCTTGCAGAGCTGGAAACTGCTCTCGGACGATTCGATGGTAGTACCAAAACAAGATAGACTTCTCAACCTGTGCTTGTACTTTTGCTTTCTCTCCATTATCTTCCATCTTCTCGAAGTAATCGGGTAATCGTAACATCATCTCGCCATTGTACTCGAGCAGTTGTGGGCGTCTTTCTTGCATGAAAAGAGGCGCTACCCATGCATCTTGCCAGTCGATCAAGCTTGTAATTTGGCCATCTTCGACAAAGAAGTTTGGTGCGCGCAGGTCCCAATGAAACAGTGTACCCCTATTCAGGGCTGGTTGGCTTGGAGGCAAGTAAACGCCGACAGCTTCGAATTTTTGCAGTAATGACTGCCGCGCCTGTGGCGAGTCCAAGATATCAGAATCACATTGCGAATCGGCCGATGCCGTTCCCAAGGGAAATTTCGACTGTTCCCGTTCAGATATGGCACGAAGATAGCTTTGAGCACTGGACCCTGGTAGCCAGCATTAGCAGTCTTGTTCAGGTAGAAGTATTGCAAGAGACCTTACAGGGACCGTGGTCAATCGCAAGATCTGCATACTTCGGCTCCCAGAATGATCTCTCAGCAAGAGAGCCGATTATGAATCGATCTTCTGCATACTTCTTGGCAGATGACGGTAAGTTGCCATGAATATCCAAGCTAGTGCTGAATCCAGCAGCGTCCGACTTGTAGTGCGACTTGTAGTACATGCTTCCGTATCTGGCGCAGGGATGTCAGTAAGAATCAAAAATTCAGAACACCAACATCCAGACCTTGAGAAGGTAACCGATTGCAGCTTCTTCTGCACTGCAACTACTTCTTCAACGATCTTGAACTTCTCGTCCAACTCCATGCCAGGCCAAATTGCTCCCAGCGGTTTCCCTTTGGCTTCTTCCATCAGGATGAACTCGCAACCTGCAGCATTTGCCGTCTCACCGTCCCATGCAATGACCTTCGGAACAGGGATGTCGAGAACATTCCGGACCTTTGCAGTGCAAGTCAGTCGGGCTTGTTCGCTTTCTTGCAGATTTACACCGATACTCACAAAGTCCATTGTGGCGACCTCAGATGCAAGAACCCTTGATGCAGGACCAACGATTGGGGTCGGAATCCTTGCAATCACGACTGCGCCGTTGTCCATGGAAAGTCGGAAAACCTTGTTGAAGCCTCCCTCTGCAAGCTTCACCATACTGACACAAGATTGAGCTCCACAGGCTTGCGCCGCAAGCGACTTCAGGCCTAATACAGTGAACTTCTTGTATCGCTCCTGCAATCTCGTCTCCTCCGCCCAGAGCCACCGCCCGCTAGTGTAGCGGTAGAAGTTTTCGTTGTCTATGCTGTCCATGTTCTTTGATCGGTATTGATGTGACCAGTAATGCAAAGCTCTGCAATACAACAATCTTGACGGCCTAGACCAGGGGACATATGAACTTGTCAAACGAGCAATTCCGAACACCGCCATGTCAACCTGTGAGGAGCCAATCCGGCCAGGCTAGTGCTTGCAATCCCTCTCCAAAGTGCATATTAGAAGTAGATGGTGCCAAGACAGTGTCTCGAGTTCAAGTTGCGTATTTTGTCTGATGCCGCGTGCCTTGTACCGACACTGTTTCATTGAATGCGCCAAATTGATCGGCCAGCAACTTGCAGACGTCTACTATGTAGTACATAGTACTTTAGATTGAGTTGGACTGGCGCGTCGCGCTTACTCAGCAAATCACATACGCTTAGGTAATGAACGAGCACCGACAGCCTGAGCGTGAACAACCTGAAGCTGCTACTTCCCTTCCTGGCTAGGTTACATGTACTCTATGCGACACTGAAAACGGACTTGAAGATCCAGTAACAAAATTCACACGATGAAAACTCGATGACCAACTAAACGTCCTTTGCAACCGTTGCCGACCGTGGGCAGAAGAATCTCACCTCTCTAAACGAGACCATGAGGTATCTTCCAGACGATTAATGGGAAGTCAACTTTTGCAAGATCAGATTTACGACGCTTCGACGGTCTTAGCAGGCCCCATACAGCAGTCCAAGAGTTCATATGTCGGAAGATGAAGTCAAATCTCTCCATTCCCAAGGGGAAAAAAGGTCCAATGTTTTGCAAAGCGTAATGCCATTCGCATGACTTCATAGTACTCAGTAAAATCTCACGCATCTTCATTGCTAAAGCAGCATCAACCAACCCCATCTACACCTCTTTTTCGAAAACTTCGACGCCACACTCAATGTTCCTCTGACCCTGCGCCGTGAACCTCCTATTGCTGTATTCATCCCTCTCATGTTTGCAAGTAGCCGAGAGTGGGTCTGTTGGTGTTTGTTGCCCGTGATCAAACGTTTGCTGCGGAGCACTGTCGTGTTGGGGGGTTGAGGGGTGGGGGAGTGAAAAAATGTCAGCAGCCTCATACAGTCCCAGCAATACTCAAGTCCCGGATCTGGCCGAGCACGTCCTCTACGCGAGCATCGAGATCGCCGTTGGCGTACTGATCTCTCGTTGATGCGTCCAGGTACCTGAAATGAGGGATTAGTATACAAGGACACCATTCCGTACGGCAAAGAGGGGCTTACTGTTGGACCTGCGCCATGCGACTGTAAGCTTCGGCGCAGAAGCGTAGCTGAATCTTTACGAGTGCTTCGAAAGACGGGTCGAGGTAGGGTACACTGTCATCAGGTCATTAGCTCAACGGCCCAAAGTACCATGGACATGCTTGGAATAGTCAGTTTTACCGAAGATCAATGAGCTGCGGCAGCTCATTGGTCAGTTGTTCGTTTAATTGTTCGTACAAGGATTTCGCCTGCATGATCAAGTCAGCCTGCGTCTTCAAAAATTCCTCCTTCAGAGGCTGCATAATGTCCTCTAGCTCCGATGGCTGCAAGAAAGGTCCCTTGTATCGTCGAGGAGTTGCCTGATTCAGTGGGTTTGGATTCGTGAACAGTCGGCGCCGGATAGAATGCCTACGCTTGAGGTCGTTGCCTGTCGCTTCAAGCGAGGATTTGCGGTTGGCCTTCATTGTGGAGGAGGAAAGATTCGAGGTGATGCTCGGACTTTGAGAGAGTACACTGGTCCGCTTGTGGAATGTCTCCCCAGGATTGACGAAGCGCGCAGGTAAGCCGGAAGGTCCGACATCACCGCTGTCGAACGTGTAAGAATGCATGCTGAGAGTGCGCTGGCTGGACGAGCCAGCAAGGCGCTCGCCGGGAGGTACAGATAGGCTGCTTGTAGGCGACAGGAGCGTTTCTGTTGAAGATTCGCGCAGGAATGGCAAGAGGTTGGTTGTAGTTGTAGGTGGAGGTGACGTAGGGTTCGAGGACACGGACGGGTTGCGTTGAAGCAAGCTTTCACCGTCCAAACTTGATCTTGCCGATCGCCTGATGCTCGGCACGCGGCTCAAGATGCTGCTACCCCTTGCAAGCCTAGCCCAGCTGCCTGCGCTCAACCTCTTTCCGCCAGCTTCCTCTTCCTGCTGCTGCCTCCTAACTCGACTAACGGCTTCTGAAACCTTTGGTGGGCTAGGCACGCTCAGATCCAGTGCTTCCTCAAAGTCCAGCATATCGTCCTCGGGCTCCTCGAAAATGGTGGCCGTGTTGGCTTGTTGGCTGGCTCGCTTCTTGAAATCCTTGGGATAGGACATGGTGTCCTCAGAAAGAAAGTCATGCACACTAACCATCTCCAATTCCTTTTCGGTCCGCGGCAGCTTGCCGGGGTCCTTGTCAGGCTTGTCAGTGAGCTTCTTAACTTTGCTCCGCATGGCGTCGTAATCGAGCATCTTGTGTTCTCGCTTCTTGATGCCTGATATCATGTCAGCTAAAATCTGGCCATTTGAACGTCCCGCTACAGGAACCACTTACATTCGTTGATATCAGGGAAGTACGCGCAGAAACGATTTATGGGCTCGAGCACGGTCGTCCTGTATACAAAATCCATGAGCATGCTTCCTCCTTCAACTTCAACCCCACCTTCACTAGTCCCATCAAAGCCCCTTGTCAAATGCCTCGTGTTCCCGTTCTTGAACTGAAGTTGATTGTTGATAATGTCGATTGTATCCATGTCGTAGTCGCCAAGCTCATCACTCCAGGCGTAGCGGTAGAGATCTTTAGGTACTGACCTGTAAGGGCCGTCGAGTGCCTTGACTGTCTCCGCATCAAGGTCCTCCACTGCCTGTTTGTAGCTTCTGCTAACACCATCGTTGGCACCACTTTCGCCGTAGAAAGCGTCGATGGTCTCGGCAATTCGCATCTGCGAAGCAGTCATAGCACGCAGACTGTCAAGGTAGCCCTTGGCTTCTTTTTGCAGGCGGGTTGCGGCAGACTCGAGGGTACGGTAACGGCGCTCCTCAACCTCGTACGGACGGTCCATGGTACGCTCCACATGTCCAGTCTTCATCATGACCTGCGTACCCATGCGGGACGTGGCCTTCTTGAAGCCGTTCCACGACATGTTGGCGGTGTTTGTATATCAACCAGGGTTCGTGTTCAGCAGTTCTGCGACCAATCTCGCTAGGTGTGTGACAAAGATAGATTAGAGTGAAGCAGCCGGCGAGCGGTGCGGACAAAGATGTGTTTACGGGGTTAGAGCGTCGGAGCGGTGGAGGGGCGGAGCGGGGTGGTCTCTTGAAGTGACTCTCCGCTGGCCGCGCAACTTCCCATCCATGCGCTGTGGCTCAGTTGTCAAGCATGACGCTACGGGCTCGGTAAGATCCGCTGCAGATCGTCAAGCCTGCAGTGCCCAAATGGCACGGAACCCGGAATTATCTAAGCATCTGCGTCTGCATTCACTTACAACCTTGAACACTGCGAAAGTTTGGCATCACCTTCCTCCTCTGACCTGGCTGGATACTATACTTACAACGCCAGTAAACAGCAACCATGCCCATAGCAATAGGTTTGGAAGGCTCCGCCAACAAATTAGGAGTCGGCATCATTCTACACCCTACCACATCACGAGATGACTCCCCACCATCACCACATGACAGCGCACACTCGGAAGACGGAGCGTCGCCACGAAGATCGAAGCACGCCTTCCCCCCAGTAGAAATCCTTGCCAATCTCCGCCATACTTTCGTCTCACCGCCAGGCACGGGGTTCTTACCGAAGGACACGGCTGCCCATCATCGACGATGGGTCGTCCGTCTTGTGAAACAGGCTATGAAGCAGGCCCGGGTACAGCTCGAAGACATTGATTGCATATGCTACACCAAAGGGCCCGGGATGGGCGCGCCGCTTGGCAGTGTCGCTATTGCTGCGCGGACGCTCAGTCAGCTGTGGGATAAGCCGATGGTTGGTGTGAATCATTGCGTTGGGCACATCGAAATGGGCAGAGCAATCACTGGCGCGGAGAACCCGGTGGTGCTGTACGTAAGTGGCGGAAACACACAAGTCATTGCCTACAGTGCGCAGCGGTATCGAATCTTTGGCGAGGCGCTGGATATTGCCGTCGGCAACTGTCTGGACAGGTTTGCGCGAGTCCTGAATATCTCCAATGATCCTGCACCGGGATACAACATCGAGCAGTTGGCAAAACAGGGAAGAGTTCTTCTGGAGTTACCATATACTGTCAAGGGCATGGATGTCAGTTTCTCCGGGATTCTTGCACGAGTCGAAGAGATGGCAAGAAAGTTAGAAGCTTCCCGTACTGGTGCCGACGGACCGTGGAAAGATGATGAGACAGGCGAGGAGATCAGCAAAGCAGACTTGTGCTTTACCTTACAAGAGACTGTGTTTGCTATGCTGGTCGAGATCACGGAGCGTGCGATGGCACACGTAGGTGCCAACCAGGTACTCATTGTTGGTGGCGTAGGCTGTAACGAGCGGCTGCAGCAGATGATGGGTATGATGGCGGGCGAACGTGGCGGGAGCGTGTACGCCACGGACGAGCGCTTCTGCATAGACAATGGGATCATGATTGCACATGCAGGGTTGCTGGCACACAGGATGGGATTCAAGACGGCTCTAGAGGAGAGTACGTTCACGCAACGTTTCAGGACTGACGAGGTGTTGGTCAATTGGCGTGAATGAGTAAGCGAAAATGGAGTCTAGGACTTCCTACGATCTTAACGAATGAAACGATGTTGATGGACTCGACCGTACTGGCCTCGCCGTGTCCCGCAAGAAGATGAATGCATCATGTGGAGATACGCGGCTCCTATCTTTGACATGACCACCAAATCTGGCTTCCCTGCACTCGCCTGCGCATGCATCTTCTGGAGCAAGCAAGTGTGTTATCGGCCGCCCACGTGCCACCTCAGTCCGGTCTTTGTGACCCTGTTTGCGCCCCGCTTTTCAGACCGAACCGGGTAGGAGCGGGACAACATGCTCATGTCACGAGTGGCGATCCCTGCACTAGCCTAAACCTTGCCACATTTCGAAAACCTCACAAAACTCTCAGAATCTCCATCGAAATTGATGCAGGCTGCTAGGAATCCAGCGGGGATAGGACATGTGAGAGTGAAGTTGCGAACGGGAGCAAGCGGGTCCCGCCGGTGACTGGGAGAGTGTTCTAGATAGGCAGCAGGATCATGTGAAAGTGAAGCTTGTTCTGTCACTGCTACAAATAGCTTGTTGATCCGCTGTCCTGGACGTTGTTCTTCCCACTCGCAACCCAACTTATCCAAGTCACAACCCGTCTTCAATACAGCTTACACAATACCCGTCTTCCCATTCCCGCTCCATCATGTAAGTTACCATTTGTCCCCTCTGTCTCTCCACCGTCCGCAAAAGCAGCGGGCGCTGGCCCCTCCTACACGAGCAGAACAACAACGTTAACAAAGCCGCGCAGACCCCCCACCACCAAACAACCAATTACTACCGACATGTCGACCAAGGACGCCACTCCCATGGGCTCTGACACCAAAACATCCTCTGCGGCCGCCGCCGACAAGAAGGACACGACGGTTCCCACTTTCACGGAGAAAGAGGACCGCGTGATGAAGATCGCCTGGACCTGTCTCAAGAGCGGGCCCCCGGACGTCGATATCGCGAAGCTGACCAAGGCCGCCGGCTTCAACACTAGCAAGACCGCCGCCAATACCTGGGGCGTCATCAAGAAGAAGCTGCTCAGCATGGGTGGGGAGGGCGGGGAAGGGGAGGAGACGCAGGGTAAGTCATTATGTTGGTTTTAATGTTTCTTCACTACTCTTCTTCCGTTCTCGTTGCTGACTTAGGTTTCGATAGACACGCCGAAGACACCCAAGGCCAAAGCCACCCCCAAGAAGCGCGGCAAGAAGGCTGATGCTGACGGCGAAGACGATGTCGAAGCTGGTGCGGGTGCTGAGGACGGTTCGCCGAAGAAGAAGCAGCGCAAGACGCCTGTCAAGAAGGGCAAGAAGGCTGGGCAGGCTGCTGAGGATGAGGCTGCTGTGGTCAAGGACGAGGATATGGATGAGGCCGCTTAGGCTCTTCTGATCACTCGTGCAGCCCCCTGCAAACCTCGATAGAGTCATGGCTATGGCGGGCGGGTCGGAGGGGAATCAGATGCTTGCTACTTGCTTAGACTGGAGTTAAGGATGGGAGGTGACTTTCAACACGGACGGGGGCTATTGGTCTTCGGCGAAAAGTTCCAAGTACAAGCGTGGCGTTGGCTGGCTGGACGTAATGCTGCTTTACGTGTCTAACGATCAAGACTTTCAAGACTCAAGACTTTCAAGACTCTTTTCCCCTGCCTCAACCATACTGCATGTGACACTTGTACATTGGGTATGCCCAACCAGGTGCCGTTACACTGTCATCATTGTCGCCTCCAAGGGATCGAGGTTCATTTAGCAACCCATGGTCTGCCGCGTATTGTGAACCCGTCCAATCTGCAGGTTGTTTCCAATACAGCAGCTTCAACTCCCATGTCCAAACAGCCGGGCGATCTTCCCACCAGGGGGTAGGTATTTACCCAGAAACCCTCCTTATCAGCGAAGGCACCGCGCGCCGACTTCCCGCGATAGAAAGGCGGATTCTGGGGGGTTTCGGGCAGCGAGAAATCGCGCATGGGGCTTCATCAGATCGACAGGATATATCATGCCCTTCATGTCGGTATGCCCAACGAAGACACCATCTTCTTGGGACAGATCGCATGATAGGAGCTGGCACGAAAAGACCCAAGCGATATGGAAAGCGCATATCTCACGAGACCGGGGCGCAAGAGCCGGAGATGTACTCGGTACAAGGGGATAGTACCGTGGACATCTGTATTGATTTGTATTGAGACCAGGAGCTAACCACCGACCAGACGAGCACAGGCGCCGTCCGGGACCTTATGCGCTTCCTGGTTTCTGCGAGGAGGGGCCAAAAGAACTACTGCTGCAGCCTTAGCAATCAAGACCCCCATTGTCATGGCACCAAGGAGAAGGCGAAAGCCCGCAGTCTGCGACACTTGATGGGCAGGAAAGAAAAGTTCGCCCTTATCGTGAGGGAGGCGGGAAACCTGCATGCGCAGCTGTGCAAGGCGTCCCTCAGCGAAGACAAGAAAGAAAGGGGAGTTTTTTTCTTTTTTTTTTTTCTGTACAATTCAAGAATATTTATCAGTTGCCTCCCCCGTCCCTGTACCCGTACCACGGCCATCGCTGCTGCTGCTGCTGCCGCCCCCAAAAAAGACTTTGGGGGTTCAAGCCAACAAAAAGGTTGTATCGTATAACAAGGAAGCCAATGCCCGCCATTGTGTGAAATTCGACCCTTTAAACAAGAACGCCCTGCTGAATTACCGCCGCCCCGCCCCATGTGTCCCATCAAAGGTATCACTTCACCTGCTCCTCATTTTGCCGTGTGCGCGACATTGCGTGGGAATTGTCGTCGCCCTTTCCTTCCCGTCTCTGCCTCCTCCTCGCGTAAAAGCGTCTCTGACTGCGCGTGGGTCCTGCATCCAGTCCCGCGAGGGAGAGGGCCCTTACTCTCGCTTCGAATGCGCAGTAGAGACGCCATAGGAGGCTTGAGGTGACCCAGCCCCACTGCAACAGCCCATTCCATTCCCACAGCTCTTCGCTCCGAACACGGGCAATATTAGCCACCCATCCACTTACCCCCTCTTACATCACCGCACACTTGGTATTGCCCTCCTTGGGCTGGCCGGCTTCCTGCCCCTTCTCGATCTCGCCCACCATGCCCTCGAAAGCCTTGTTGACGTTCTCGTTATACCGCGCGCTCGCTTCCACGAAGCCGCAGCCGAGCTCCTCGGCCAGCTTCTTGCCGTCGGGCGTCTGGACTTGTCGCTGCTCGGGGCGGAGGTCGGACTTGTTGCCCACGATCATGATGGGGACGGTGTCGGCTCCCTGCGAAACAGAAAATCACGTCAGCTGTCTGTTCGTCCTGTTCCTTGTTTGGGAATGTTTTAGCTGGAGGGTGGGTACGTACGAGATGGTTGAGGATCTTGTCGCGGATGATCCGACACATTTCGAAGCTCTGCTTGCTCGCGACCGAGTAGACGATCATGTAGCCGTGGATGCCGATGAAGTGCTTGCTGTTGAGGATGGTGTATTCATCCTGGCCCGCCGTATCGATAATCTCGGTCGCGAAGTCGGTGTTCTTGTATCGGATCACTTTACTAAAGGTGTTCTCGATGGTCGGGTAGTAGGAGTCTACGAAGTGGCCGTCGACATATTGGACGGTCAGGGAGCTCTTGCCTGGGTTGGATTAGCAGACAGCGCGGTACATCTCTCCTTCCGGGCGACACTCACCGACAGATCTGCTGCCGACAATAGCCATCTTTCGTTGCTTCTGCTGGGGTGCCATTGTGTTCAAGCGGTGTCGGCCTCTCTATTGGATGGTCCGAGGCAATGCAATGCAATCCAATAGCTCTACTACCGAGAGCCTTCTGGATGATGTCGAAAGAGAGTAGGCAAGAAAGTTCACACTCCGAGAGCGACCCAGAAGCAGTCGGCTCGTCTCGTGCCTCCACCTGGACTCAGGCAATGTAAATCAATCTCTGTATGGACGAGGCTTGTGACAAGTTATTACCGTCGCTACTCAGTAGCAATGTAATGCTGCACGTGTCGGAGGAGAAGAAGGCTTGAGAAGAAGGTGTAGCTGTCACTGCAATCCCTTGGCCCGCTTGCAGAATGCGATTTGCATCCAGTCCATGTCAAGGAAATGGGATGTTTTGCGGACGCACGACGAGGGAGCAAAAGAGTTTAACGATGACCTCAAGCGAGTTAGAGGCGACCCGAAGCAGCACAGTAAGCAGCACGGTGGAGGGTGCGAGCAAGGAAGTGAGCCGAAGCTAGGGGGGCGGGCTCAGGGCCCAAACCTTGTGGCAAAACACTGGGTGGACGGGCACAGATCAATCGTTCAGCAACCGCATCATCGCCAACACCTTCATCATCAGAACAACCGAGAAGCTCAGAAGGCGCAGAGGAAGGAGACAGAGGGGCCACCAGCGGGCACTTGGGCCGGGGACAGGTCGGCCGGTGCGTCGCATGTGAAGGAAGCCCCGCGCTCATTCGTGCAGCCGCTGCGGCTATGACTACGAGGAAACATGGACATTGGTCTCCCTCCCGAAAGTATCCAATCTTCCGGAATCTTCCTTCCCCATCGTCTCTGCCACGACGTGCAGTAGTCCAGAAGTCGAATCGGTCGCAAGCTGACGTGAGGACAAATCGAATGGATAATGACCGCCATAGTAACCGAAATTATTACGGGTGACGTGAATCTGCCACACAGGCGTTACATACAGTACATATGCATCCCGAGTCCCCCTGGGCACCTCACATCCTTGCAAAGGCAAGGAACATTTCCAGAAGGCGGTTGGTACTGTGCTACGTCTGCAAGTGTCTGCTAAGCCATGTGCTGCGGCGTGGCCTTATCTCAGATTAATCTATTGATATCAGGCAGGTACAAGTGCTACGTTTCACCCGGACACACGCACACACACAAACGGCAAGCAGTTGCCTCGTTTCACCGTCCTACCTTTTTCATGTGATTTCTGCGTAGAGAGACGGCGAATCGCTTCTCGCTCTGTTGCCAACGAGTGCAGAGTGCACCGCGGAATAGTCAAGCACTTTCATTTGTCTCCGAGTGGGAGAGAAAATCCCTCACTTCATCAAATTCCTGCCATTGGCGTGACAAGATGGAAATTGCCCATTCACCGAATGTCTTCCTGGTCAAGAAGTCGGTGTGCCGGTCGGAAGAAGTGGCTTGGTTGAAACACCTCACTCAGCCTGATGATGAGTGAGTGCAGGCCGGGGGGTATCGGCCTCTCGCATATTATATCACCTCGGTATCCTGCATCATGCCCGCGATTGTTAATGTGACATGTCAAGAAATGGACAAGTGCGCATTATCCATTCTTATTAACTGGGTGTTCTGACGAGCAACATACCTAGGTATCACGGGATACGCATGCACGTCTCGTCTCGAGCTCGTGAAGCTTCCCAGGTTGAGCCTCCCCGACCGAGATCCAACCGAAAGAGTCTTACGCCTCAGGCACCCCCAAAAACAGAACTTTCACATGCAATCTACCGGGGCCAGCGCGAGACTTTCTTCCTCCGATGGGAATTTGTATCGTTTACGTAGTCGGCTACTTGCATGACTCCCCATGCTTCTCATATGCAGCAGCTGTACGTGGAACATAATACGTGCAACAGAACATGACGTCGCAACCAAGTATGACCAATGTCCACTGCTGTATCAAACCTAACGCTTGGCTCTTCCTCCGTCTCCCCAATGAGATGGTGAAATGTATCGAGGTCAAGCCTAACCAGTAGGTCTACCATCACGCGCGCGCTTGGCCGCATTCGATGCATTCCTGCTGCTCCATGCTGAAAATGGCGCAGGATCATCGACGTGGGCAAGATCGGCTCATTCCCTTCCAATTTCCTCCTCGGAAGACCTTACTACTACACGTACGAGATACAAGAGAAGAGGCCGGATGAGTTATATAGCCGATTGCGAATCGTCCCACCGAGCGAGCTCAACGCGGAGATTGTCGCGGAGGAAAGCACGCCGAACGAGAGCAGAGGCGAGCCTGCAACACCTGTCAGCGGGAATAATGACCTGCCGGCTTCCTACGATCTTTTGACCGACGATGCGGCGGCGACGAAGACCAATCGACTGACGGTCGACGATGCCAGCCGTCAAGCCCTGTCCCAGCCGGAGATCGAAGAGCTCAAGAAGACTGCCCAAGGCAAAGAGGTCATTGAAAAGATCTTGGCCGGTCATGCAGGACTGGACGAGAAGACCATCTGGTCCAAAGCGAAGTACATGCTGCGGAAGCGTAACAAGTATCTGAAGAGATTTACTGTTCTTCCTATGGACATTGGCAATCTCATCGACCACATCCTCGAGAAGGAGCCGGCACGGATACTCGAGATGCGGGAGGAGACACTGGGATTGATGATGGCGTGGAGTAATGCGCATACGGAGGTTGCACAGGAAGTCGAGCGAAGCAAAGATGGCAAAAAGATTGGCGGCGGGAGATGGCTGGTCGTTGACGAAACTGGCGGACTGGTCGTGGCTGCTATGGCTGAGCGAATGAACTTATTACATAAGCCCGAAGACCAGGAGAGCAAGTCAAAAGGGCAGGCGAATGGTGAAGCACCTCAAGACAGCATGAATGGAGACTCTGGCCAGCAATCAAATGATATCTCAATGCCTGACGCACCGGAAACAACGAATGGCAACGCCAGCGCACCGCAGAAATCAAACGCGAAGCCTGACTCGCAAGATCCCACCCAGAATCAACAACATCGCGACTTCCCCATTCCAGCGCCAACCAACACCATCACCCTCCTCCACCCCGCCGTCCAACCCAACATCTCCCTCCTCAAACACTTCGGCTACGACTCCAACAACCCCGACACCTCGCACCCCTTACACACGCACCTCAAACCCCTCTCCTGGCTGCAACTCCTGCACCCCACCGACGACCCGACCTACGCCGAACCGCACTCGGTCCCGGACACGGACCTAGCCAAATGGAAATCCGGCAAACGCGGCACCTACTTCAAGAAGCGCCGAAGGTGGGAACGCTGCAAGACCATCGTCGACGAGACCCGCGAAGGCGGCTTCGACGGCCTCATCATCGCCTCGAACATGGATCCCGCCACTATCCTGCCCCATACGGTGCCCCTCATCCGCGGCGGGGGGCACATAGTCGTCTACGCGCCCACCATCGAACCCCTCGTCAACCTCATGGACCTCTACTCCCGCGAGCGCCGCACGGCGTACATCCAACTCGTCAGCAAAGGCGAAACCACCGCAGAGGAGCTGAAGGCTGATTTCCCCGTCGATCCCCGGTTATTGCTCGCGCCGACGCTGCAGACGAGTCGGGTGCGCGAATGGCAGGTCCTCCCCGGCCGTACGCACCCGAATATGACGGGCCGGGGTGGGAGCGAGGGGTTTGTGTTCACGGCGCGGAAGGTGATTCCGTTGGAGGGCGCCGTGGAGGCGAGGGGGAATTTTGGGAAGAAGAGGAAGGTGAATGCTCCGGCTCCTGTTGTGTCGACGGCCACGACGGCGGACGGGACGGGGGTTGAGGGGGTGGGTGGGGATGGTGCTGGTGGTGGTGGGGCGGAGTCGGGGGCGGAGAAGGTGCAGGGGTGAGGGTTTGTAAGGAGAATTTAGTTACTGTCCATCTTCGTGTGTGATTTACATAAGACACAGTTGGCGTGTAGTAGGACTTGTATAAAAAGGTTGGAAGAGAGATTTCCCCCCCAACGCGATCATGAAAGGGATTTTTGATCGTCTTGTCTTTTGTTTCCACTCAGTTTTTTTTTTTTCTTTTCCCCCCCACTTATGTACGGTTCCTTCTTCATTTGAAAAAAAAAAAAAGAAAGAAAAGAAAAGAAAAGAAACAACTCGATCCTGACGGTCTTCCCTTTAATCCAAAGTGACGCTAGCGCTGGGTTAAGTCAACGGACCGATAAAAGAAGGAGGGGGGGGGGGGGGGGGGGGGGGGGGGGGGGGGGGGGGGGGGGGGGGAAAGCCGGTGAATAAAAAGAAATAGAAAAATAAAATAGAAAAGAAAAGCGAGTTCTTACCTAGCTGATGGAGCAGAAAGAGATTCAACTCGATTTTCCCCTTCGTGTGTCGCTCATCACTAATTTCTGTCTGTTCGGGAAGGCAGAGAAAAGAGAAAAAACAAAAAAAGAAGAAAAAGAGGAAAACGGCTACCTAGGTAATCATGGCCTCTCCAGCCTATGCCTCCCCCGCGCTCCCTCCTGCAACCTGGTTGTCCCAACCTTTTCCCCACCCCAAAAACGCCCGAAAAAGATAAAAGCAGTGTCGTCGTGAAAGGAAATAGGGAGGGTCGGACCCATGAAGAATTCAAGAGAAAATGGGGGAATCATTCATCTCATAGCCAAAAGAACTAACTCCATAATTTTCGCCCCCAGCCAGCGCTATCTAACCCCATCGTCGCTTTTTCCTCTCATCCCGTCAACGCCGTGTGAAGTAGAAACAATGCAAGTAGAACTTTAGAAGAAAGGCAGGCACGCACGAACGGAGTTCTATCATAACCTCCGTCGTCATTGTCGTCGTCGTCGTAGTAATGCCCAGGCCCGTTATCGTTTATCATCGCAATTCGTTTCCTCGAAAAAGAGACAGAGTGAGGAAGAGAGAGAGAGAGAGCGACAGCCAGCTCCGGCTCCGCCACAACTCCCTCATCGGCTCATCCCCGATCACCAGGAAAAGAAAAAGAGAAAAAGAAAAGATCTCACTCTTCACTCTTCCCCCTCCTCCCCCTCCTCCCCCTCCTCATCCTCCTCCCTAACCCTCCTCGTCATGAACGCTGCGGCAACCGCCGCCAACCCACCAAACCTCAACACCCACGCGACAGAATCATCCCCAATCGTGCCCCTAGGTTTCTGCAACCCCTTAAAAATCAACGAACTCGCCAACGTCGCGATAACCTGGGGCGCCGCAATGAACAGATTATGGATTCCCAAGACGACACCCGCGTGGTCGGCGCCCTCAGCGGGATCCTCGCCGGCGGCGAGTAAGTGGCCATCCCGTGTAGGAGGGGGCGGGAGCACGCCGTGGCGGATCTGGTCGCGCTTGGAGATTTCGGCGGCGATGAGGGCGAAGGGGGCCCAGTTCGTCATGGCCCAGGGGATCCCCACGAGGCCTACGAGGGTGGTGGCGATCGGGGTCGTGTCCGCGAGGAAGGTGAGCCACATGAGGAGCGCGAAGAGGATGTGGCTGAGCATCCAGGCGCGTTTGAGGGTCAGGGAGCGGATTTCGAGGTTCGGGAGTCGGGCGAACAGGCGTTGGAGGAAGGTCATGTGTTCCGGATGTTGCCGGACGTTCAGGTCGTCGGTGTGCGCTGGTTGATAACCGAAGTAGGAAGCTGTGCTTGCACCGCCGGGCGTGTGTGGGGTTAAGGGCGTCTTAGGCGTCCTGGAGTCCACGTAGGACATCTCCGGGGTCCGGAAACCGGGCGAGTTGGGCGTGCCTGGGGGTCCCGGGGTTCCGGGTGGTTCGGCTTCTGTTTGCGGGGCCTTGTAGCTCTGCGCGATGATGAAGGGTAGGAAGACACTTGCGGTGAAAGTTGCTAGGGCGAAGACGAGGAGCGCAAAGGTCCCGAGGCGAGTCCCTCTTTCGTAGGCCTGGTCGATCTCTGTTGGGGTCATGTATGGGTTCTCTCGATGCTGGTCCGTGACATAGATTTCGCCTATCCAGGTTGTGATGTAGAAAAGGAACGGAAACCAGCCGATCCAGGCACAGAACTGTACCAGACAGACCGCGCGGATCTGAGGAGGAAGCTTAAGGATACTTCTCCACAGGCCCCTGAAAAAGTTCAAGAGTCCTCCTTCTTCCTTTCCCGGGTCGCCTTCCGGCCTTGGATCTCTCTCGCCGATCACACCAAAGGTCACTGACAAGGTAGCGAACATAGCCAGACTGGCTATAACGCAGAGTACCTTGAATTGAGTGTCGCCAAAGAACCAGAAGTACTTCGGTAGGTCCACATACCCGAACAGGTAGCCGATAATGTTTCCTATACCAGACATACGGCTTGCCCAGGCGTTTGCAGAGTCTTGCTGATGAGTGGGTGCGTTGTCGACGATGTATGCTCTTGTGCCAGCCTGGATGCAGTTGATTGAAAAGTCCAGCACATAGATCATCAAGATGGCAAACACGACGCACGCCAACTGAGTGCTTTCGCTCTCCGGTGGGATACTGAACAGCGCGCCGATGCTGCTAATCAGTTCACGAGCCCAGGCCAGACCCATGAGAGAGAGTACGGTTGCGATGGCGCCGGCGACCATGAAAGGTCGACGCTTGCCCCACTTGCTTCTGCAGCGATCGGATTTGAGGCCGACGTATGGCTGGACCAGAGTGCCTGATAAGGGACCGGCGATCCAGACAAAAGCGAGCAAAGACTTTGATATGCCGAGCCCGAGGAGGTATGGTGAGCCGTTTGAGAGCTCGACTGACCAAGCTATCTGGAGGCTACAAAAGGTGATGTTAGCGATGTTTGCGAAGGGATGCCGTCGGCATGCGGATTCAGAGAGCTCCACAACGACTCCTGTCCAAGTGGACTTACCCTCCGATTGCAAGCGTGAGCAGCATCAAATACCAACTACTCTTCGTCTCTTGCAACGTTGCCTCGTATGGATTCCATTCCACCGCAGTGGCGGGATCGGAAGGGAGGTCTCCACCATCTTGACCCTTCCTGTTATGCTTCAACAGCGGGCTCTGCTCAGAAGGCTGGTTTGGGGTCTTTTTGGGATCATCCACGCTCTTGTTGGCCTGCCGTGTTGCGACATCTCGCAGGAGACTGTGGCTGAGTTTGAGCGGGGGTCGGCGGTTGCCCTTCTGTTGCGATTCCCGTCGTAGTTGGACGTGGCGAGGACTCTGCTTCGACGAGCGAGCTGAGGCGTCTGTAGGCGGCTGAGAGCCGTCCATGCCCAAGATCGAGGAGTTCTTGTATAGGTTTTCGTCGGTCGATCGAGAATTTTGAGATTTGGAGATTTGGAGATTAGGTTGATAGATTAGGGACGAGGGATTCCGCGGGTTGGTTTTGTATAGGCCCAGGCAGCATGACCTCTTGACTCGAGATCAGTAGGATGTGAGGTAGTGAAACACGAGGTGTAGGATGCTGATCGAGTGAGAGAAGTCGTGGTTGTTCAGACGGGTTTGTTCATCAGCAGCTACGGTCACCAGACGCTAGGTGCCGGCATACGCTTCCCTGATCCTCTTCTCTCAGATCCTCTAGCCTAGCGCGATCGATTTGCTACTGCAGATTGTGAAAGAGATCGCTTCAAGCCAACCACCTCAACGTTCTTCTCCTGTCTACCCTGAGTGCTCTTCTCCTTCACCGACAGTGTTTCATGGAAGATGTCTCGGCTACTATGTATTCTTGCGCTATGCGCTCCGATCCAGGCACATGTTCCTCTACATCGGTGGGACCTGCAGCATTTCCAGTACCTACCTAGGTTGTTCTTCTTCACGGCAAGAATGACGAAAAGCCGCCGCTAAGCCCTCTTAGCCCAACGGTCACGCGCGCCAACGGACATCGGCCATCCTTCCCCCGACTTGAACAAGCGTGAAGGTGGGTTCGTGGTTGACTCTCAAGAATCTGTGCACCTCGATTGCGGCGATGGCATACAGTAGCTACATGTACCTAGCGAGATAGCCATGGCGACGACACCGCTCGCACGAGAATAAGACGGAACGTCGAATACCGTGTGCGGCAGCAGAGATGTACATAGTATAGTCCAGCCTGCTCGCAACATTCCGTCGCCTCCACGCTTACGCGCTGTGCTCTGTGCTCCCATTGCCTGGTTGACGAACAGGAACAGCCTTGGCTTCTTGTCACTTCTCTTCGTCTGCGTGGCAGTCGATTGCCCGTCAACGCCAGTCGCTCCGTCAAAGACTATCCTCCAACCCCATCCCAAACCCGAGCCTTGGGACTTTTGATTGACGAAGCGTCGCTTGTTCTCTCGGACTGTAGGACTCGGCGCGGTGAGCTGGCCCGCTTCTCTAGCCCAACACTTTCAGGTCCAATAGCCACGGTCAATCAATCCTCCGTGGATGTATGACCTGTATGTGACTACGTAGAGATTTCTTTCCAGAATTCCTGGTCAAAGCCAGAGGAAAGGGCTTTGAACACCGCGAGCGTCGGCCGTGCGTAGCCTGCGTCGATCATGGATTTCCACATAGGACATGCACGCGTTGTGAAGCTGTCTTGCACCGAGAGCAAGGACAATGCCGCCCATTTAGTGACGGTGAGTAGCTATGACAGAGACTGTTGCAGACGCGACGATGAGATGCGACCTCCGCCGGTGGCTATCCGCATAACTGTCCTAGCTACCTAGGTAGACAGTTTGGGGAGTTTGAAGAGAACGATGCCGAGATGTACGCAACGACGTTGATTGCGTCCAAGTCATAGGAGGCAATAATCATCTACAGGAGACAAAAAGTAGTTCCAGCGGCTGAGAATAGTCTACAGAATAGGTCTTGTTCACGATGTTCAGCCTCCTACCTACGTAGTACTACTGCAACTTTCTCCCAAAGCCAAGGGTGATGAACTCCAGGGCTGCCACGCGACCGGGCGGGCCTTGCCGCTGGCCGAAGTTAGTCAATGCGGGTGCCTCGGCGCCTCCAACTGCTATAGCTGCCCTTCCCATACACGGAAAGCCTGTAACGACTAAAAGACGAGTCCCAGATTCCCGGCGCAAGTAGACGCGCAAACTTCGCACTGCTCCCTACGAGTCTTCGCGACTTTGTTTGACCACCCACCACTCCTCCGGAATATCCCCCTTCGACGCCAATCTTGGAAAGCTACGAACACCTGGCCGAACGCTCTCCCGTCCCCTCCTCCTCCCTACCACTACCCCTCTCTCCGTAGCATGCGCCGATAACACTCCTCGCCCCTCAAACCCCGACCCAGCATGGGCTACGCCGCACTGCTAGGCTTCACAGCGCAGCACCTGACGCGCCGGCAAGCCACGGACTCCGACCCAGACGAAGACACAGACGCGGGCCAGAAAGAGATATACTCGTCATGGGCGCTGCTGATCCTGATCCTGCTGCTCATCATCGCCTTCTTCACCAGCTATGTGCTGCAGTCGAAGAAGATCCAGGCCGTGCATGAGACGGTCATTAGTATCTTTGCGGGCATGGTGATTGGGTTGATCTTACGGCTGACGGCGGTCACCAGCGTGCTGGATGCTGTGAGCTTTGATTATCAGTTTTTCTTTAATTTGTTGTTGCCGCCGATTATTCTCGCGAGTGGGTATGAATTGCATCAGGTACGTTTATATGCGGGATAAGCTTGGTGGGAGGGAAGAGTGATAGATGGCGAGTGGTTGTGACTAGTGGACGCTCAGCAAGGCTAACGTCTGCTTCCTTACTTCTTGTCTAGGGTAACTTCTTCCGCAATATCGGGACTATTCTGACATTCGCCTTCGCTGGCACTTTCATTTCCGCCCTCGTCCTGGCGGCTATCCTTTGGCTATGGACGCGGATTCCCCTAGAAGGTCTGGATATCACTTTTGTCGAAGCGCTCTCCGTAGGCGCTACGCTTTCGGCCACAGACCCGGTCACCATTCTCGCCATCTTCAACACGTACAAAGTAGACCCGAAGCTCTACACGTGCATTTTCGGCGAGTCTATTCTGAACGACGCAATTGCTATTGTGCTTTTTGAAACGGCGCAGAAGTACCGTGAAGGTGCCACGGCCGGGAAACTGACCGTGCTGAGCTTGTTTGAGAGTATTGGCGTCTTCTTGCTGGTATTCACCGGCTCTGTTATGATCGGTGTTGTTATTGGCCTGCTTACCAGCTTGCTATTGAAGCTCACGCACATCAGACGAGAGCCGAAGATTGAGAGCTGCGTCATCATCCTTATTGCCTACGCATCGTATTTCTTCGCCAACGCGATTCACATGAGTGGTATGTTGCAGCCCCTTCCACAGTTTGCCGGAGGTCATTCGCTGACAGATGCTATAGGAATTGTGTCTCTTCTATTTTGCGGTATCTGCATGAAGCACTACGCTTACCACAACATGTCTCGGCGTACTCAGCTCACGACTAAGTTTACCTTTGGCATTATGGCACAGCTATCCGAGAACTTCATCTTTATATACCTCGGGCTGTCACTGTTTACGGAGCCTGGGTTGGAATATAAGCCGCTTTTTATCCTGATCACAGTAATTGGAATCTGTGTGGCTAGATGGTGCGCCGTCTTTCCTCTCAGCTCAGCAATCAACTGGTTCATCCGGTACCGGGCACGCAGGCGCGGAATGGAGGTGGCGGAGGAGATTCCAGGGAATTGGAAAATCATGATATTCTGGGCAGGTCTACGAGGAGCTGTCGGTGTGGCATTGGCTGCCGGGTTGGTAGGGCCAAACGGCTTTGCCCTCAGAGCCACCGTGCTTGTGGTGGTCGTGCTTACAGTCATCATCTTCGGTGGTACCACGGCACGAATGCTCGAGATTCTGAACATCAGGACGGGAGTAGTAGAAGAGATCGACAGTGACGACGAGTTCGACATCGAGCCAGTCCCGCAGCATTCAGGGGCGTACACCCGCAAGAACGGCTCAGCCTTTGGCCATACACCAAAGTCCAGCCTCGCAGGCAACGGCGGCATCGGGCTCGGCTACGTCAACGGCAAGCAAGCACGTCGCAAGACAGGCGATAGCAGCTACAGCACGGGCAACGTCAACGGCTCTCCCACCGTGCAACCCGAATTCGGCCGCCGGAACAGCTCCAAAGCCAACCTCGGTAAAGGCCACCACGACGCCCACAACGCCGCCGAACAAGGCCTTCTGGACCCGGACGAATTCAGCAACGTCGACGCCGAAGACGAGGAAGACCTCGACCTCCCGCCTGCTGCCCGTCGCTCCCCGAGACGTCCTAGCCCTGCTAACCCTTCTTCGGAGGTCGACACTAACAACCCTTACCCTGTGTCGGGATCCCGTACGAGCGAGAGCCATCAGCAGGGTATGACAGCCCGCGGCGCTTTCAGCCAGATTTTGAACGTGACCTCTGAGGATGCGGGGAATTTGTTTAATCGTATCGATGAAGGGTTCTTGAAGCCGCATCTTTTGCTGGATCCGGGCGGTGGTCATGGGCATGGGCATGGACATCATGGACAGAGGCATTGGGATGGCAATGGTGGTGGTGGTGGTGGTGCGGCGGGTTCTAGTAGTGGTGGGGGGTCTTGATTTGGGAGGTTTTCTGAGAAGGGTGGGTTTTCGGGGTGGAATAGCATGGCGTTTGTGTGGCGCTTAGGGAGGAGATATACGATATGAGGAGCTATGGCTGGCTTCTTCGTTTGAATTACTTCTTCATTTGCTGTACTAGTATTGTCTATTTCGGCTGTCCCGATTTTCCGTTTATGTTCTCTTTATCCGGCTGCCTGGATTCTACGATCCATCTATGGATACAGCAGTAGAGTGGATTGATTCAATCCAACAGGTCGGGTACTAGGTATCCATGCCAGGTGAATGTCATGCCTCAGGCATTAACTACGTCACCGATCCCGCCTAAGCCGGTCGCTGTGGCAGCTTTCCTCGACCCGTCTTTGCCCCACCATCGTCGCCAATTTGCCCTCCACCTCTCGCTCCATCCCCGCCAAGCCCAGCGACTCAACTCAACCCTTAACCGACTGCCTGACACCGCCACGTCAACAATCACCTCAAGCCGCTGCCTGCACCGAACAACGCCGTGAGTACGCATCCACCCTTTTGGCCTTGACTTTTTCACCGAGATAAATAGGCTCCTGCCTGTTGGTCAACTCTTCTTAATCCACAAGCTAACACCTTATCAACAGCCATTGGCAACAACAACATTAGCAACCGCAACATCCTTACCCTCTCCACGTCTACTACCCCAACATGGCGCAGTCCGGTGTTTCCGTCACGCCTGAGTGCATTCAGGCATTCAACGACCTGAAGCTGGGCAAGAGCACCAAGTGGATCATCTACAAGATCTCCGATGACTGGAAGGAGATCCAGGTCGAGGAGACCTCCACCGACCCCGACTACAGCAAGTTCCGGGAGAAGCTGCTGAACGCCAAGAGCACGGACAAGAAGGGCAACGAGGTCATGGGCGGCCGTTACGCCGTATTTGATGTCGAGTACGACTTGGAAGGCGGCGAGGGCAAGCGGAGCAAGATCACCTTCATCTCATGGGTGCCTGACGATGCGCCGCAATACGTATGTCCCTCCTGCTCCGCACTTTAATTTCTCCTCCGAATCAATACTAACATGTCTTGTGACAGCCACGTATGATGTACTCTTCCTCCAAAGATGCGCTTAAGCGGGCACTCAACGGCCTGGCTTCCGACATTCAGGCCAACGACCCAGACGACATTGAGCACGAGAGCATCGTCTCGCGAGTTTCCAAGGGCCGCTAGAAGCATGGCGATGGCATGGAAGAGCACGGCGGCCATCATCCTGAACACCATCACCCGGACCATTCGCACCACGCCGGCTCTGCGCGTCACATGACCTGAAGCGGCACACAACCCAATTTGTTCGTGGAAATCAGACGAGAGAAAAACAAGATGAACAAGAAATATTCAACAGGGGCGAATGTGCACGGTGTTTGTGAGCAAGATGGGTCGAAGACATGCGCGATGTGGCCAAAAAAACTAAAACGGGAACAGTCTAAGCTCATCAATCTTTTTGCTCTTCCTATAGACGACCCCACCTCTCTATTGAAACGACTCCCATGACGGCCTCTACCACCCAAATAACCATCCAGAAAAAACCCAAAAGGTCTTTATTTCTTCTTTGGCTAACTATTCTCAGCCTCGTCTCAACTTCCCTAGTCAGCCTTTTTGTCTTCAATCCAGATTGTGTCCTTGCAGCTTCTCGGCCCCCTTGGAACGGCATGAGCAAGAAGATTTCGGGCGTGCAAGTGCGCTTTGCTCGCGAAGTTGGCTTGGCTGGAAAGCTGTTGGGAGGTGTTTCGAGGTATAAATCCGGAGTAGCTTCTCCGGTTGGGCAAGGTGTTTCAAGAACACATCCCCTCTTGTAGTAACGATGATGCTTGAGCGTACGGTACGGTAAGTGGGCTGCTCGCT
>JBAOKB010000065.1:0-51996 GCA_037044905.1 Hortaea werneckii | reverse complement strand
GCATAGCCGGCGTCCCACTCCGCGGGATCTTGCGCTTCTTGCGCGTAGGCGGGGCTCGGACGGGATCAGTCCCCGGCGGGAGATCGAACATACTCGTGTTCAGCCAGCGGTGATAATCCACAAAGTCGAATGCCGGGCCCGCCATGAGACTAGGGAAGAAAGCCACAAAGCCGGCATAGTCCAGCGGCGCAGGAAGCTCCTTGAGCATCCTGTCCTTCTGGTCGTCGTTCAAATGGTCCGAGTTCTGGCGGCCATCGAAGACAGTCCAGCAGAACGCCGAGAGTTTCATCACCATGACCATCTGCGCGCCGGTGATGTCGACCCCTGATGGATCGGCTGCCATGTGGCGATAGATGTGCGAGACGCTCATGTGGCCCATGAGGAAGACGAAGCCGATCCATGGCATGTACGGACCATGGATGTAAGCGGCGATGGCGTACGTGACGACCGCGTCGAAGATGATGAGGGCCAGACCGGACCAGAGGTCGAAGAGACCGACGAGGTAGAAGACCGCGATAGAGATGTTGTAGACGTTCTTTAGCCAGGGTTTGTCGTCTGGGAGGCGCTTTAGAATGCCGGCTAGAGGGTAGGAGAGGAGGAAGCTGGTGATGAGCTTGACCTCGTCAGTCGAAGCGCCTAGGGAGTTGGCGAGAAGCTCGAACGGCGTATTGATATAGGGTAACATGGTGGCGACCTTTGCGATATGTCCAGGTGCGTATGTGAATATCGGCCAGGCAAGAAATCTAGGCCAAAAGGAATTTAGGAGAGGACCAAAAAGTACTTCGTTTGCTTGTACGTGGCAGCTCAGAACAAGTCCATACCTGCTCAAACAGCAGGGACGCGGAGGCGATCTCAGTCGCTAAGTGGCAAGGCAGCTACAAGCATGCGGTCGGGTCGTTGGGAATGTCACTGTTGTCTTGTTTGGATTGGGACACGTGCGGTGAAGTCGCGCGATTGAGAGAAGTTCACTGCAAGCGCTACGTCATAAAAATCCGCGCCGAAAAAATGCTAGCCTACCTAGGTAACATGGCGAGAGTAAAAGCAAAACGAGTATATATCTCAGCTAAGGTAGCATGTGTTTTTCATGTGTATCAATACTATAGCTATCATGAAATAAGATGCCGAAAAAGTTCAGAAGGAAGAAGCAGGCACGCCCGAGAAATACAGCGTGGCGCGCGCGAAGCCGATAAGATGCTAGCCATTGCAAGCCTACCAGCCATTCCCAAGACCAGGAGGACATTGTCTCTGTCCTTTATCTCCAAACTCAAAACCCCCAAACGCCAACGCTTCGTTCAAAAGTCATAGCATGCGGAACTTTCTCCACCAAAGCCTCCACGATGCTGGTATCGGAGGCTGCCTCCACGAACCAAATGTCCAGCTCATCCTAGACCTCCCCATGCTCCCCGTATCCGTCGCGCAAGTTGGATATCCTTCTGCATGATCGTGACTCGCTTGGCATGTATAGCACAGAGATTCGTGTCTTCGAACAGGTGCACGATGAAGGCCTCGGCGGCCTCTTGTAATGCCTGGATGGCTTGCGACTGCCAGCGGGTGATTTCCGAGTTGACGGTGACCATGTGCATGGAGATTTCTCTAACCTGGGAAATCCTTGTCAGCCAAATAAGTTCTGAAGCGAAAAGCATCTTTCATCTCTGCTTCGGAGTGCTTTGGACTTACCAATCGCGCAAAGGGTAGCTTGGCCATTAATAAGTCCGTGCTCTTCTGATACCGCCTGATCTCGCGCAGTGCTACTGTGCCTGGCTTATACCGCGGTTTCCTCCTCCCAGGCGACGCGGGTGCTGCGGCGGTGGGTCTACGGGGTGCTTTGGTGGATGTGCGGCCAGGTGTGTGCTTGCCTCCGAAGGAAGGGCGTCCGCCTCGCCCACGCCGGGCGGTGCCAGAGGTCGCTGTGCGGGCCATGAGGGGCCTGCGATCAAGGTGCGGAATGGGACAGGTTCGTAGCGATTGCGCGCGGTGGCGTTGGTGTGAAGGTGGCTCAATGGATTAGAACCGCGGCAGGCGCGTCGCGCGTCTCGGATTCGGTTGCCGACGGTCGCGGTGGTCTTCGGGGCCGGGTGTGAATCGCAAGATCAGATACTTCGGGTTCGATGCTCCTTGCTGATACTGCTGGTGCCTCTCTACCTCCTCCCGTACTCGCGCGTCAATGTTGTTTCCTCCCAAACCTCACTCGAATGCGTAAACAAGGCGGCCCAATCAAGCGGATGCGGGAGTAGCCGTCCTGCTCGATCAGCCCTGCAGCGGAACAGCGGAACAGCGGAACAGCGGGACAGCGAGGTTCGCGAGGTTCGGTCGGCTTGCCAGGGTCCGGGGCTTAAGTCCGCGCTTTCCGAGGCTGCTATCGACTGCAAGTGACGGCCGGCGATCACGACAGCTTACCTTACCTTTGTTCATTGTCCACCATGATACACTGATACACCCGTTTGGCCTCTTCCTCATTCATAACACCTCTTCATTCTCCGCTGACGGTGCACACGACAACATCGTATCCCAAAACCGATCCGGCAATCGTCGAGCGCGCAAGTACCGACCGTTTGAACGAACAAACGAACGAACGAATCGTTCGACCCTTGCTTCCGGGGTTACAATCATGGCGGCCATGCTAGGCGGCGGCGACGGGATGCCCCTGGAGCAGTGGTTCTTCGAGATGCCCGTCTGCACTCGCTGGTGGACCACCGCAACTGTCATCACCGGCGTACTCGTCCAGTGTGAGATCTTGAATCCATTCCAGCTCTTCTACAGCTTTCGAGCCGTGTTTAAGAAGCAGCAGGTACGTTTGATACCCACAGAACAAGAATCAGACATCAAGATGGATTGGTCAAAAGGGACTGCCGGGATATGTGCTAACGTTCCATGTAGTATTGGCGATTATTGTCGACCTTCATCTACTTCGGTCCTCTCTCACTAAACCTCCTCTTCCACATCTTCTTTATCCAGCGATACGCGCGCATGCTTGAGGAGGCGGCCCCAACCCGCGCGCACTTCGCATGGCTCCTCGCCTATGCAAGTACGACTCTCCTCGCGATTGCGCCTCTCTTCAACCAAGGCTTCCTTGGCACCACGCTCAGCTCGACCTTGGTCTACATCTGGTCAAGACGGAATCCAGATACGAGGCTGAGCTTTCTTGGTCTGCTAACGTTCAAGGCGCCTTGGTTGCCGTGGGTGCTCATCGGGTTTAACGTCGTGCTGCATGGGCATTGGCCAAAAGACGAAGTTTGTGGAATCATTGTCGGTCACAGTATGTCCCGTTCTAACCAAACGATTATTGATCCGATACTAACTGCGGTCTCTAGTTTGGTACTTCCTGAACGACATCTACCCCTCAACTCACAACGGTCACCGCCCTATGGATCCTCCACAGTGGTGGATCAGGTTGTTTGAGAGAGGGCTACCTGGTGGCGAGGAAGGCGTAGATTCAGATGTGCATGCCGCGGCCGTGGGCAGAGACGCTGTGGCGCCAGCTGTACCTGAAGTTAGGTAGCGTATTCAACTACCGTGTTGCGAATCAAACGACATCTACGATTGAAATGACTCTCTGCGGACTTTGCGCCACGAGCAAAGGACTTCGTACTTTTGCCGACATCTATTCTTCATTCCTGTGTAATCATTCCCTCATCGAATTCATGCAGTCTCTACACTCTATCATTGACATAGGTAACAATATCATCTAATCCCTTCTGCGTCTGCTCCGTCCCACCTTGCCGGGGGTAAAAGACAAACCCATGCGGTCCACCAGGATAGACCTTCAAGATCCCCTCAGCATTAGCCATCTGCCACTTAGCGCACATCATCACGCTATCATCCAACAAGCAATCCAGGGTCCCGCAGGTGAAAAGCGCCGAGGGCAACTTCATGGTGGTGAGGTTCGCAAAAAAGGGCGAGATCCACATGTCGCGCCGCTGGTCCTGCGTCGTGTTCGGGAGGTACGCGTCGATGTACTTGGCCATGATGTCCCCGTCGAGCACGAGCGGGAGGTCGAAATGGCGGACTTGCGGGAGGAAACCGCTTAGATCGAAGCTGAAAGAAAGTCTTGTCAACATCTCCACTGCCCTTTCATTCCTCAGATGACCAAGAAAGGAAGGGGATGGAGAAAAGGAAAGAAAAGCAGAAGGGCAGAAAAGGAAGAAACTCACGCCCCAAAATTCAAAACAAGCCCCTTAAACCCAAACCCCGGCCGCGTCTCCAACAATTTAAAACAAGTCACAGCACTCAAATGCGCGCCCGCACTATCCCCACCCATGACGACCAAGGGACCGCCAAAATCCCTGCTCGCAAAATCCACCAAATACTCCCCGACATCGAAACAATCCTCATTCCCCGCGGGGTAAGGGTGCTCAGGCGCGAGTCGATACCCGACGGACACGACCGTCAGCCGACAGTGGTCCGCGAGGTACTGCAGCAAAGGGTCCTGGTAAGCTTCGCTCTGGAGGACCCAGCCGCCGCCGTGGATATGGTAGAAGACGCCCCTGGCCTTTGCTTCTCCCGCCTCATCTCCCTGCGGACTGAAGACACGACAGGGGATTTGCCGACCTGGATCGCGTGAGGGCAGGAGGATGTTTCTCCCGCTGTCTAAGACGACGGGTTTAGGGAGCGGGGTTTCGCCGTTCCAGCGCATTTGGCGGTATTTTTGGGCCCCGACGTCGTACCATTTCGGTCCGTTTTCCATGATCTGGATGAGGTTGGCGTTGAAGGCGTGGGTCTGTTGCGAGATGGCATGGTTTTGGAATTTGGGGGTTGAGAGGGTGAGGTCGGATATGAGAGGCATTATGTTAGAGATGTCGTTTGATGGTGTTAATCGACTTTTGATTACAACGTAGAATACCTTGCCACTCGGAAACTGTTTGAGTTTCTGGTATACAAGTTGAAGAATCGTATGTACCGCCCACCTTTTGGCCGCCCGGTGGCATTGAAGTTGCCCGTGGAAGTTATCTAAGCGGGGCTGATCCGAGGTCGGAGGAGGCTCGTTTGGGAAGGTGTAAACCTGAACAGGACGCAAAGTGATGGTATTATTATGCTCCGCAGCCTGCAACGAGAAGTGCAAGACCATGTCTGCACTCCTGAATGCACTCTGCAAATATTGACATGCGACATACCTAATCGTCATCCTCACTGTCGCTTCCGTAGCCCACAAGCGGTCCCGCAGGCTTGTCTGGCGCCTTCGCCTCACCATCGCCTGGCCCTGCCTTGAAACCTTTCAGCGCCGCAAGCGTGGATGATCCAAATATGCCGCCTTCTTCCTGCTTCTCTTCATTTTTAGGCGGCGCGCCCAATTGTAATGGCGCACCATCATCTTCGTCGTCGTCTTCTGCATGGTCCGGCGCTTCCAGCTTCTTCTGTTGATCTGGCGCCTCTAGTCTTGCCTTCTCCGCCGCATACCAGACATCGTCGGGTGCTTCATATCCCTTAAGACCAAATGACCCGTCAATCTTCCTCCTCTTGCGCTCCTCTTCCGGATTATGACCGTCGTATTTTCGGCCTTCAAGTTCAGCGACGTAGCTTGCTGGAAGCGCTCTTCTGATAGCTTCTGCAGCTTGCTCCTCAATCCGCGCCGCCTCACGCTTCTGCGCGACGGGATTGGGATCCACAGTTGCCCATCGCACATTCAGCGTCTCATTGTGATCGAGCGACTGGTGCGCCATAGCCTCCTTCGCAAACTCGGAATTGGCAAGGTGGACATAGGTCACGAATGCCACGCCGCGGGAAGGCAAGACACGGATTCGCTCGATCTGACCCCATTCCTGGAAGTGCCTCGCCACCACCTCTTCGATGTCATCCGTCACGTGAATCCTGCCAACATATAGTGTTCTGTTCACTCTCATGAAGGATCCAACACCACCCATGTCGTCTCTGTAGTCGCTGAACTTGTCTCTTCCAAAGCAGTCGACGTTCGAAGGGAAAATGTCGCCTAGTCCGCCTTCCTTGCCTAAGCGGCTATTCGGTAGCCGGTGAAGGTATTCGCAGTCCTGTCCCTTGGGACACAGCCCTCGCGCGAAGAATAGGCAAAAGTACGAGCCAGGGACTTTATCTGCTTTGGTGAAACCGGAGTCGAGAGCGACGTTGCAGCGGCTCTTTGCCTGGTGTTTCGAGGAGAGTGCATCTTCGCGATCGCCGCCGGACCATTTGTTGTACCTATCGCTCTGTTAGCTCGAGTTCGACGTCGCTTTCAGGGCACTCGAACAGCCATACCAGATGTTGAAGATAGTGCCAGTCTGTGGCGGAGGCTCCGTCTTGAATGTCGCAGGATCCTGCTGTGGACGCGCAGGTCGCCTTTTGCGCTTGATGATCTTCTTTCTCTTGACCTTCTCTACGTTGCCATCACCTGCGGTTGCAACTTCAGTCGCATCGTTCGTCGTTGTGAGAGTGCCGTCCGCAGCTGCAGTCTGCGAAAGGTCTTCGAAACCCACGGCCGGCGCAGTATCGTTTGCTGCCACTTCGGCCATTGTCGTAAGTTGTGCGATGACCTGTAGAAGAAGGCGAATAGTTCCAAGCGGGATAGTTAACGCGGTTGCAGGCGCATGTGACTTTCTGAGCGCGATTCAAAATCAAGCATGCCGACTTTTGGCCGAGGACGGAATGACTGGCCCGAAGACGCCGACCCTGAGACCTCACAACCTACCTAGGTAACCCTCTCGACCGTCCGTTGCCTCACCAGGACACCTTATTCTCTCATGTGTGCTTCTGCGAGCCTTCTACTCACAGACGCTTAGAAAGTACATAGCTACAACACGGACCATAAAGATGCGAACAGTATCAACTCAGAACGATACCGCCACGGGTGTTAACAAGCTAAACTATCTCATCAGCCATGAGATGTGCCAGCAGGGTCACTTTCCATGCTGCCAGTGCTTACACAAATTCCATAGACCAGCGCAACCTGCATTGGATCGGTATACGCCTAGTCGAAGCAACAGAAGCTTTGTGCCCATCTGCTTCGGTTGATCTTTACTGCTTGTCTTTCTTGTGACCCCGCAAACCCCCAGATCTGCAATGCAGGAACCGCACACGGAAAAGACTCCAGCTTACGGAAGAATTGGTCTTCGGCGGAGTATGTCGCGAGGTCGTTGATCCTTACAAGCAGTGCAAAAGAGATATGACTCTACTACTGGCTCTGTTGTCGTTTTCCTTGATTCTTCCAAGCTTCTGGGGTTGGCAATAGCTAATCAAGATGGTGAGTCTCCGCGTCGCTCTCCTCGCTACGTCGACAACATTTGCTTCAGCTATTACTCAATCTTGCTGGCAAAATGTCACCTGCACCGGCCCAGTAGACACCGCATTTCCGGGACCATGGGAAGACAATATTTATTCGCCTGCTTCACGCACCATTGCACCACGCACAATCATTTCTCTCGAGACCGGTGAGGTGATTGCTGACTATCCGGGCCCAAGCACTCTCGTCGGTAATGCCAGTGCCCTGGTTTTTGACTTTGGCAAAGAAGTTGGTGGTATAGCCACCGTCAAATATTCGACTACTGGCAGTGCTGGTCAGCTTGGACTAGCTTTCACAGAAGCCAAAAATTGGATCGGCCTTGCATCCGACTCATCGAACGGCAAATTTGCTAGGGGCGTGGGAGACCAGGCATGCGATGATGGCGCCATCTACGATTATTTCCCTACCGCTGGCAACTATAGCTACACCATGGACGTACCACACATGCGCGGAGGTTTCAGATATCTCACGCTGTTCCTGCTCACCAACGGTACAAGCGGAACGACTATTGCAATAGATGATGTGAGCCTTGAGATAGGCTTCCAGCCTACGTGGTCCAATTTGCGCGCCTATCAGGGGTATTTTCATTCTAATGATGAAGAGCTCAATAAGATTTGGTACAGCGGCGCCTACACATTGCAGACGAACAATGTTCCCACCGACACTGGAAGATGGATACCTCCCGTCTCCTCTGGTTGGGCGAACAACGGAACACTCTCAAACGGTACGACCGTGATTGTGGACGGCGCGAAGCGCGATCGGGCTGTTTGGCCGGGAGACATGGGCATTGCCGTTCCTTCAACCTTCGTGAGCATTGGAGATCTTGAAAGCGTGATGACAGCCCTGCAAACCATGTACGATCATCAGAACAGCGATGGTTCTTTTCCTGAAGCAGGCCCGCCCCTTCTACAACAAGGCAGCGACACTTATCACATGTGGACTATGATCGGGACGTATAACTACATCCTATACACCAACGATACTGCTTTCCTCGAAAAAAATTGGGCACGCTACGAATACGCAATGGAGTATATCCACGGCAAAGTGCTCCAGCCATTAGGTCTGCTGAACGTCACTGGCCTCCGCGATTGGGCTCGTCAAGCCACTGGAGGAAACAGCTCCGAGCCAAATATGATCCTCTATCGGACCCTCGTCACCGGTGCTGATCTTGCAAGCTGGATGGGAGATGACAATCTCTCCGCCAAGTGGACATCGCGCGCTGAAACTCTAAAATCCAATATAAATGCACACCTCTACGACACTGAATGTGGTGCCTTCGCAGACAACACGACCACTTCGTTGCACCCACAAGACGCCAACAGTATGTCGCTCCTATTCGGAGTTGTACCATACTCCTCCTCTATCGCACAATCCATCTCCGAGCGCCTTACGGACAACTGGACGCCTATCGGCCCCGAAGCGCCTGAGCTGCCCAACAATATCTCTCCCTTCATTTCAAGCTTCGAATTGCAAGGACATCTCGCCGTTGGCAACACGGCGCGTGCTCTTGAGCTCATTCGAACTTGCTGGGGCTGGTACCTAAATAACCCGAACGGGACCGAGTCGACCGTAATCGAAGGCTACCTCACAAACGGCAGTTTCGCCTACCGGAACTATCGCGGCTACATGTACGATGCGGCGTATGTGTCTCACGCGCACGGGTGGTCTTCAGGCCCTACTTCTGCCCTGACGAGTTATATTCTGGGCTTGGAGATTACAGGCAGAGTTGGAAGTACCTGGCGCTTTGCGCCTCAGTTCGGCGACCTTACGAGCGTCCAGGGCGGGTTTATGACTTCGCTTGGTGCGTTCCAGGCTAGCTGGAATGTCACGGGTGAGGGTAAGTCGTATAGTATGGAGGTCAATGTGCCAGAGGGAACTACGGGATATATAGTCTTACCAAAAGTGCCAAAGGGAGGAAGTGGTAGGGTGACCTGGAATGGTAAGCGTCATGGTACTTTGGACAAGGGAAGGAAGATGCAGGTGGGGTGTGGTGGTGGGCGGCACAGCTTGGATGTCAAACATGTATAGAATTAAGTCACATTCGTATATGAGTAATTTTGCATTTTGTAGAGTGGTTGATTTTCTAGGTCGTTGCCTGTCTACTCAGGTATGTAGTATTGGACGCCTGCGTGCCTTCCCGACATAGCTGCCGATTACTGCAGCCGATGATGACGGACCGACCTCGGCATAGACATGCTGCATAATCGTCCATGCCTAACACTCCACGTTGATATCCAATTTGTGAGACTGACAACAATCATTCATCGAATACTGTATCGTTTGTCGTAAAATATTGTAAAGGCAAGACGCAGGTCAAGTCGCCGAGAAAGATTGCATTCAAGATGTTCTACGAGCCCGGCAAAACACACCACGGTCTGCCCCATGATCCTTTCAAAGTCTGTGCAACGCCATTAGACACGAGGTATCACTATTAACGATTCAATCAGGCATGCGTTGTGCCTCGCCCAATCGGCTGGATATCCACGCGCTCACGGGAAGGCGTCGACAACCTGGCACCCTACTCGCAATTCAACAACCTCACATTTGACCCGCCGTACGTAATGTTCGCAGCGAACGAGGATCTCGCCTCGAATCGCAAGGACTCCACCATCAACGCCGAACAGAGCGGGGAGTTCTGCTGGAACCTCGCGACCTGGGATCTGAGGGAATCCGTGAATGCGAGCGCGGAGTGGTTCGATCGCCACGTCGACGAGTTTGAACGCGCGGGGCTGGAAAAGGAGCAGGCGAAGATCGTCAACGCTCCGATGGTCAAGGCTAGTCCTGTGCGGTTTGAGTGCAAGTACTACACCACCCTACGCCTACCGGGGAATCCTCCCATGGGCACTGTAGATGTGGTTATTGGCAGGGTTGTAGCTATCCACGTTGATGATAAAGTGTTGACGAATGGCTGTATTGATATCGCCAAGACCCAGCCGATCGCTAGGTGTGGGTATCATCAGTATGCGCATATCACTGGCGATGATATCTTTGAGATGATTATCCCCGGCGATCCGAAGCAGTTGGTGGGATTGGAAGGGAATATGCAAAGAGCGAAAGAAGTTGGAGCTGATAAAGTCAAAGTCAATCCTACGCAGTAAATATGTCTTATTGAAGCCTTATTCTAGAAGCCTGGTCTGAATTTTCTTCGCAAACCGACTTCAATCTCGATCATATCTGCTGTGATTCAATCTCTCCAACTGGAAGCAGCTATTTCAGTCGCATCAAGCTACAACCTGTTCCTCCGGCAGGGATAACACGCAATCAGACCACACTGCCTGCACGCATTCAGGCGCGCCTTATGCTTGCCACATCGCTCGCACACCGCATTGCTATCTCTGACCCCAGACCAAGTCAGAGGATGCGTACAATTCCGATTGGCAGTCAAACGAGTCGCCACCTGTTCGATACGGACTGCACGCGGTGCTGCCGGCGCAACCTGACGGGATGGTATAGGATCACGATCTACAATCTCCGCAGCGCGCTCGTAAAGACGTCGCTCATTGAACCAAGAGCAACGACAAGTTTTCCACTTGCGTCCACAGTTGTAGCAGAATTGATGACCGCACACGCACCTGATTTCGGGAGAAGGTCAGCTCAGAGGATCGTGAAGCAGATTGTCTAAAGACGGGAAAGAACAAGAAACTCACGTCATGTGGTCACACGCACCGCCGTGTATGACCATCCGCCCCCAGATGCACCTCTGCCAACCTTCGCCCTGAGCGACTTCGAGTACCTGCTGCAGGGCAGCATCCTGAGGACAGTCGCCCTGGTGCCGGGCAGCCTTACACATCGTGCATGTCCTCTTCCTGCACTCTGGACACCTCGCCACCTCGCCCGTGATTGAACTTGGAGGGATGAACGCCGAACAGCGGGCATCATGGCAATAAGTTCTGACCGGAGTGCTGAACTCGATGGCTTTGGCTGAGAACCGAGTAACGAGGTCTTCGCCCAGTACCGGCGTCATCTTCTCAACAGAGAGTACCTGTCTACAACAGCGAGGCGGGAACAGGGACTCATCCGTCATCGCGTTCCTGAATAGCTCCAACACGCATTCCCTACAGTAAGCGTGACCGCAAGGAGCCTCTGCGAGTTCCTTCCAAGCGAAAACGTCCGTACAAGCAACACAAGCTGCAGCCTTTGGCGGGACCTTCTGCGCCGCACGCTTCGCCGCTTGGGCGGAAGACTCAGCCATTGGATCCGAATGGATGTGCGACTCACGTGTAACGAAATCAGCCTGGCGTTGGAAGTGACGATACCTCCCCCGACCTTCGGTGTTCTCGGTTTCGAACTCTACGTCTTCATTCTGCAGTTGAAGTGCGTACTCGTAGTCTCTAGCAGTCTGAAATTCGCGGCTCGAAAGGCTGCGTTTGGCCATACTTGCCGCTAACTTCTCATCGTTCTGCTCCTGGCGGTAGAGAGTCCAAGCTAGTTCTTCATCACTCATTCTGGTGGCCCGCTGTTTTCCTTTCGAATTACCACTAGTTCCGGTCGTAGAGTCGGTCAGCTGCAAGCGATTGGTCTTGTGTTCCAGTTCGTCCATCGTCTTTTCTGGAACTGTTGCTCGTGCATGCGTCGGAGGTTTTCGTGCAGCTTGTCCAAATGTGGTCCCCAACCGCAAGAAAGGGTAGGTAGATTTTGTGAATCGCTGGTAGATTGAAGAGACTATGGTTGAGACATCCATAGCTCATTATGTATGGCCATTGCAATTCCAGATATCGCAGATGGAGATGAGACCTAGGTGGATCATCAAACAGGCGAAATGAGACATGAATGTCTCTCAAAACACCGTCTGTCTGCCCTCCGTGTCAGACTTCTTTGTCTCGCTCTTCGCAAAAAGACGATATGCAGGAAGCCGCGGCCCCACGGCCGCTAATTCTAGAGCAGGAAAGATGCGGATCAGAAGGTATCTCTGACTGACCGATACCTGGTCTCAGAAAGTATCCAAGACAAAAATTAGCGGTTCATGTCCTTGCCCTAGTCGTGCCTCCACCAGTCAGGGGAAGTTTTCGTAGAAAGTTGCCTGCTCTCGAGCTTGATGCGTCTGGGATGCTACCATGTCCAGAACCCGAGGATGGGTATTTAATGCTCCATTCAAAGGACGCAGTGCCTATTCTTTGGCCCCAGATCGTTTCGCTTCAGACTGCGGATTGGTCTCCGCCTTAGGAGTGGGTGGACAAGTACTCCTGCATAATGTACCCTCTCAAAGCCGGTCAAATCGCCATGATAATGCAAGACTCCAACCAGACTCTCACAACTTCACATCCTTCTTCTTAGGCTCAATGAAAAGCCCTTCCCCAATCGCGCAGGTAACGACCCCATCTTCTTCCTCATCCCCCTCCACCTCACCCTGTCGAATCACAGCCTCAATCCACTCCTTCCTCCCCTCCCTCCGCACATACCGCGCCGTACACAGCACTTCCCCCGGCGTGCTCACCGGCCGCCGATACCTGATCTTCAGCTCCGCCGTGAAAGAACCTAGCGGAGGCAGCGAGGACAACGCATCCCCACCTCCTTCCGATACCCCTCCACCACCCTCACCTCTTCCCCCTCGAGCTCTCTCCTCCCGCTGAACAGAGACGGCATGCGCCCGCTCATGATTCACCGTCTGCAGCACCCCCATCCCCTCATCCACCAACGCGGCCACGATG
The DNA here is from genome assembly GCA_037044905.1 of Hortaea werneckii. NCBI lineage: Eukaryota > Fungi > Ascomycota > Dothideomycetes > Mycosphaerellales > Teratosphaeriaceae > Hortaea > Hortaea werneckii. The sequence goes on along the minus strand of JBAOKB010000065.1, from coordinate 39,123 downwards.
CCGCCGTGCAGGATCGCCGGGTGCCCGTTCAATCCGTCCCCGACGCGGACGAGGAAATGCACTTCTTGGATTCTGCTCTGCTCCTCCTCCGCATCATCTCTCTCATCCAAAGAAGACGAGCGAGAGGCCGCAAGCGCGGGGCCGCGGTGGAAGATGAAGCATTCCGGGAACGTCCGGGACGTTTGCAGGGTATCCGCGAACAGGGAGTCCTCGGTGGAAAGCTTGGAGACGCGGTTGCTGGGGACGCGGATGGAAGTGTTGGGTTGGGTGACGAGGGAGCGAATCCAAGGGGTTGAGGGCGTGAAAGGTAGGGATTCAGGACCAGACATTCTTCTGCCCTTTTCTCCTTTCTTTCTCTGAAGGGTCCTTGGTTTTCCGCGCTTGGTCCGGTTGGGAACAGAGGATGGATGATACAGAGATAGAGTGTGAGGGGGTTAACGAGACTGCGAGCGAGCTTTGGGGTGTTCTTTTTGAGGCGGATATGTCGCTAGGATAACGACAGCAAGTGTGTTGAAAGGAGAAATGCCGCTTCAAAAAAGTTTTGACCTACGACGAGTTTGGAAAGCAGGGGAGATGGGTGCTACGTGTCCAGGATGTGATGTTTGACAAACGCGGTGTGTAAGTTCATGAGAGTGAAGTTCGACCGAGGTCTGGAGATTCCAATGCACCGCGGGAAGCCGAACTTTGACTCAGCATTGAGAGAGAGCATGAACTCTGACAGCAACCTAGAAATGTACGAAGACTTTCATCTCTCATGACGATAGAGCTGCAACATCATGTAAAGCAAAATAGTGGTACGCTCATAAGTGTCAAATACAAAGTAAGAATATTACAGAAACCCTCCTATCAAATCAACCATCCCACCTATCCCATCTTCTTCCCCCTCTTCTCCGGCTTATCCGCCTTCTTACTCGGCTCCCCCTCCGTGACCTTCTGCGGCGCTAGACTCTGCACGGCCTTACTCTTCGAGGCACGGGGATCGATGCCCTTCTTACGCATCTGCTTCTTCAAGTTGCGCTCAATATACTTAGCGTCTTCATCCTCGTCCCAGCCGCCAAAGCCTTGCTCATCGCCATCAGCCACCTCACCATCTACGCCCTGCCCCTCATCCTCATCGCCGACCGCAACCATCTCCACCTCATCCGCCTCAGCATCTCCATTCTTCATCGGCTTGCTCGAGACGTTCGCCGCGGAAGCATTCTGCGCATTAACCGCGTTGGCAGGCGTGGGACCCGTCTTCTTGAACTTGGCGACGAAGAAGCCATCCACGTTATACGCGTGGGGGTAATATCTCCTTGTCTCCTTGAGGCTCGGGTGGAAGCGTTTGGTCTGGTACTTGACGAAACCTTCGCGGCCGAAGACGAGGCCGGTGGGGACGAGTTTGACGTTCGGGCGCTTGTTCAGCGCGTATTGCACTACTTGCTCGTTCTCCTCGACCGTCACGGAGCAGGTGGAGTAGACGATGTAGCCGCCCGTCCTGCTGGCGTGGTCGACGGAGTCGATGGCCGCGAGCAGTAGGTTCTTCTGCAGGTGCGGTAGTCGCAAGAAGTCTTCGGGGACCTTGTTCGTCTTGACGCTGGCATCCTTGGCGATGACTCCTGTGCCTGAGCATGGAGCATCGAGAAGGACGCGGTCGAAGCCTCCCATCACTTTAGGGAACTCGAGTGCAGAGTAGCTGCAGACGACAGTGTTCTTGACGCCGAGACGGTGGATGTTACCAATGAGACCCTTGGCTCTGTCCTTGGACGCATCGTTGGCGAATACGCATCCCGTGTTTCGCATCAGAGCCGCCATGTGCGTAGTTTTACCACCGGGGGCGGATGCCATATCGAGGACTCGTTCGTGCTCTTGCGGCGCGAGTGCCATGACGGGGAGGAAAGACGATGCAGCTTGCAAGATGTAATGACCAGCCAGGTACTCAGGCGTCGCACCAAGCGGGACCTGAGACTCGAAGACTTGCAGACCAACTTTGGACCACTTGCCCACAGGTTCAAGGGTTACACCACGGTTGATGAGGGAATGAGCGAGATCTCTGCGGTGGGTGCGTAGGGTGTTCGTGCGGATGACCATTGGTCGGGGTGTCTCGTTGGCGTCGAAGAAAGAAAGGGCCTCCTGCGGCGGGAAGAGAGAGAAGAGCTTCTCGGCCAAGAAAGGCGAGTAGCCATAGTAAGCGCAGATGTCCTTGATCACAGCTTGAGTATAATCGGCACGGCTGCGAGCAGGATCGCGGAGCTCTTTGAAGTTGCTCAGCACTCGAATCGCCTCTGTAATGCGCGTACGCAGCATCTGAAGATCTGGGGCAAGCATGCTCTGTTTCTTGGCATCCTCTCCGTCCTCGTCGAAGTCCAGGTCAGCCGCTGCAATGTTCGTTTGTAAAGCGTCTTGTCGCAGCTCCTCCTCTCCTGCCGCCTCCTCTTCCGCTCGCTCTCTGTCCAACTTCGCAGACAACCCAGCCATATTCGCAGCCGTGAGCGCTTCCTCCCCATCCGAATCGTCATCTTCTGACCAGACTCCATGCTGTACCTCCCGATCAGAATCCACTACATCCTCGTCGTCCAGGTCCGATGGCGCATTGGCGAAATCGTCCGCATCCGAGTCATCCTCCAGTGCATCCAACCCGCTCACCTGCGCACCATCCTCTACATCGTCCGAATCACCGAGATCGAGTTCTTCATCGCTCATCCCCGAGATATCCTCCTCGTCCGAATCCACACGCTGTGCCTTTTTCTGCGGCTTTGCAGCCGGCTTCTGTTGAGCCTTGAAATCCCCCTTTGTACTTCCTTTCGCAGCTGAGTTCGCAGCACCTTTTCCATTCTGACTGTTCTTCGCTGCGGGAACGACGCCGGCTTTCTTCTGCTTCTTGATCGCAGAGTTTGTCGGCGCTGCTGATTTGCGCTTCTTTGCACCCGATGGCTCATCCAGCGGGGTGGGCATCCCCTGATGCTTTAGGCGACGACTTGGAGCCATTTTTGAAAAATTGGCGACTGCAAAAGGCTGCGATTGGGAGATTGGTCGTATTGAACTTTTTCTGGGATTGAGAGCTTGGGACAGAAAAGTTCCCGGCTTCAGCGCGGCCTCGATTCCGCACGTTCAGAGCTTGGCTTCCAGGGTCTTTCAGTCCCCGATCCGTCGACTTGCACTGCGCTCCTGTGACAACAGATGCAGCATCTAACCACGGTAGGCACTTCAGCACCATCGGTAGCGGCGGCGCAGTCATCGAGAGAGCGAACCAATGCGAGCGCGAACAAGGTGAAAGTCTCATCGTAACGACGGCAACAAATGCCCCGTCAAACCGAGTGGAGCTCGATCAAGAGGCAACGAAGAATAATACTACACGAACCCCTTTCTTCTAGATCATGATACATACTTACAGACTTCTCCACCCACACACCCATCCTCACACCCCTAATCCCTCCTCTTCCCCTTCCCCTTCCCTATCCCATCCCTCCCCCTCTCCCCCTTCTTCCCCCCCTTCTCAACCCCCAACTCCCGCGCCTTCTCCCGGGGGTCAATGATCTCAATCTCCTCCATCTTGCGCTTCCATTCCAGGTCCTTGCCCAGGGTATCCTTGGCGAAAGTGAGCGAGTGCGCCATCCACGACGAAGACGGATCGTTGTCTTCGTCAAGATTGTTTCCGTCGCCACTTTCACCGTTCGGTGCGTTGGGATCGTTGTCATCGATCCACGCTTTGCACGATTGGCAGTTGGCGATGAAGTGTAAGTCGCAGAGGACTTCTTCTTCGTCCGTGGGGTCGGCAGGTTTGCCGTTGGCGGTATTGAGGGGCTTGGTTGCTGACTCTGATCTTTCCCCATCTTCCCCTTGTCCGTCTTGATCGGGATCCCCTGTGTTTTTACTCTTGTCTTCTGGTCTTGAACCAGCTGCGGCATTCTCCCCACTCGTTTTCTCTGCAGGGAGAACTTCCAGTTTACTCTTAAACTGCTTAAAGAGATCCATCGCGCCCTTCTCATCCCCCACCTTCCCTCTCTTCCTCCCCCGGGTGGATGTAGATGGGATCATAGACTCCAGCGCGCTCTTAGGTTTCCCGTGCTGCTCCTTCGGACCCGTGTCGACGGTGCGTTTCATACTAGCTTTGAGCGCGGCAATCTCGGCATTCGTCGTGTCGAGGGCAGATTTCTGTTGTCGTTGACGGTGTCGTTGTCTATCATTATCGTCGTCTGAGTCTTCGTCATCGTCATCTTTGTCCTCATCGGGGGCATCTTCTGTCGGCTTCCTTGCGGGGATGGGCTGCGCGCGACTGTCCTCCATTACATCTGGTACGACTTCCTCCTCCGGCTCAGGTGCTCGTGGGAGCTGTTTCTTCCGCTCCTTCACGGGCGGTGCGTCGGGTACTTTCGTGTTATTGAGCTCCTCCGGCTGCTCCTCCCCAACCGAGACTAGCTTCGGATTGGCCTTTGACTTCTTCTTCACGGGCTTGACCTCTTCCTCTCCCTCCCCGTCTTCATCCCCTCCAGCAAAAGAGAGAACATTCTTTCCCGCCGGCTTCTTCCTCTTCTTTATCCCTCCCGCGCCTTCCTTCTTGCCCTCATCCTCCCTCGGTCGCGGCGCTTCCTTCACCCGGGGCACCATATCCTCGAAAGGATTCACTAGAATCTCCGCTCCCGTGACACGCGTGGGATACAAAGGCCTCTCAGCATCAGCGCCTTCCTCCATCTCCGCCTCGGCCATCTTCATGAGATTGAAGATCGTATCCCCCTCGATGCGGCCGAACATCGTATGCCTCCCCTGCAACTCCGGCGTCGCAGCCAGCGTGAGGAAGAACTGGCTCCCGTTGCTGTCTTTCCCTTCATTCGCCATTCCCAGCAACCCTCTCCGGTTGAATTTAAGTCGCGTGTGGATCTCATCTTGGAAAGGTTGGCCGTGGTTGAGTGCGGATTCGCCTCCAGCTCCTGTGCCTGTTGGGTCGCCGCCTTGGATGATGAAGTCTTTGACGAGCCGGTGGAAGACAGTGTTGGTGTAGTAGCCATCGAGGCAGTGCTGGAGGAAGTTACGGGAGGCTAGCGGGGTCTGTTTGGCGAAGAGCTCGAGCAGGAGGTCGCCGGCGGTGGTATGGAGGATACATTTGGCGGTGGGTTGGGGTTCGAGATTGTAGAGGGCGGACATGGTGGGAAGGAGGAAAGGGGAGAGAGAGATGGTGAATGGGGCAGTGGGAAGTGGATGTCGCGCTGTCGCATTCAAGAAGAGACGCATGTGAAATTGATGGAGATATGCGCCACAGCCAGGCTCACCCGGTCAGCTTCAGCCACACAGGACCCCACATGAATCTGCGTCACTTCCTAAACCGTCACCTTCCATTAAGGTCTAGTCTCTACTGGTCTCATTTCGTCTGATCTTAATCATTCCCAAACTGGCATACTTCACGGAAAACGACTCCCTCTACGCCTCCTACACCCGTACCATCATGTCCGAAGTCACCTTCGCCAAGTCCTTCCTCGCAACCCTCGACAAGCGCCCAATCAAACTGCCCGCCGACCATGTGAGCGACCCGAGACAGTATCCCTCTCAATCACCTGTACGTAACAGTACTACTTCCGCCATTCTCTCTCTGACGATGGACTAATCCCTTCCAGTACATCCTCCCCCGCCAAACCCACCCATTCCCCCGCAAAGGACCCCGATCCGGCGATAGCACCACAGCTAGTAAATCCCAGAATGTCACCGCGACCCTCAAACCCATGCGCGCCGGGACCGGGGATGCCACTTCAATTCCGGACCTCACGCTCGAAACGACGCTCCATGAGATCAAGACCCGGTACGCCCAACTCTCCGGACTCGCCGTGGAGAAGGTGAAAGTGCTGTATAACAAGAAACCCGCTGGAGATCTAAAGACTCTGCGAGAAGTACTAGTAGGGTCAGGTGCAAAGGACGTAGCGAATATCGCCAATGTAGAGCTCAGCATTATGATCATGGGCGGAGCAGCAGGCACGGGTTCCGCAACGAACTCCCAACCCGGCAGTCCGGCGGTGAGCTCGCCGACGACGGAGAAGAGCCAGTCCGCGGCTGGTCCTGGTGGGGCGTCTGCTGCTACCACTACTGCCGCGACGGCTGGGAAAGGTGATCCTATGGATGTCGATAAAGATACGCCCGGCCCGGACAGCGAGAAAGCGCAGGCGGAGGCAGGGGAGAAACCTGAAGCGCATACGAGTACCGTCACGGAGATTCTGGGGAGTGAGGAGTTCTGGGCGGATCTGAAGGGATTCCTGGCGCAGAGATTACGGGATGAGGAGGAAGGGGAGAGGTTGGCGAAGAGGTTTAGGGGGAGTATGAAGTAAGTGGCGGTATTGGGCAGGAACGGGAAAAGTTTGGGAGAGACGTGTCTAGGTGGGCATGGGAGACCAATCCGTGCCATATTTGCTCTTTAAGAAAGCGTGCAAGAGGGAGATTGCATCTGAAGACCCGTGCTTCCGTTTCAGTCTTCGCACCAGAACCGCTTTATCGGATCCACATCACTGCATAATTCTCAATACCTATTGCGCTATTGACTTTCTGAAAAAAAAAAAAAAAAGAATACTTACATTTGTCCCACGGGCTATGATGGCCTTTTGCCGAAAGCCGGAAGCCGGGAGACCAAGTCCTGATCATAGGCCTGAAGCTCCTCAAGCGTCTTCCTCCACACGAACTCGCGAGTCTGCGCGTCCGAGCAGTGAGGCATAGGCTCTGTCTCCCAGATCCGATTGAAGTACTTCCCACCACCCGCTCCTTCCCCTTCTACCCTGCCCTCTCCAACTGCCTCCCTCGGCTTAGTAGCAGCATTAATAATCGCATAAGCCCCTTGCTCGGGCGAAATAATCGACAGACTCGCAAACCGCTTAAAAACCCGATCTGGGAGGCTTTTCAACCACCTGCTCACTCCACTACCCTCCGCAGCAGCATCTGACCGGTGCCAAATCCCCGTATCCGCCGTCCCGGGATGCACGCCATCGATCCGAATCTTACGATACCGTTCCTCCTCAGCGCTGTCGACCCGGCGCTGGAGTTCCGAAATCCAGATCTGTAGGAAGAGCTTATTGTTCCCGTACAGCGATTCACCGCTCCTCAATCCCTTACTATCAAAACGGTCAAGCGCGTCGACAGAAGCGAAGAACTGCAGATTCGAAGTCGTACACACGATCCGCGGATCCGGCGTCCGCGCCAGCGAAGGGAGTAGCAGGAAAGTCAGAAGGCAGTGAGCGAGGAAATTGACCTGATGCACGAGCTCAAACCCGTCCTCGGTCCTCCTCATCCAGACTCCTCCAGCTTCTTTTCCTTCTGAAGCGCTCGCTGCGAGACCTGCGTAGAAGGAACTGCTGATCCCGGCATTATTGCACAGGACATCTAACCCCCGTCCCGTCTCGCGCCATCGCTCCGCGAGCGCAACAACGCTGCTCAGACGGGAGAAATCCACGTCCCAGACTTCGATCCTCTGGCCCTTTCCCTCGCCATGGGATTTTGCGGCTTCGCGGCCGAGGGCTTCGCACTCCGCCACGACTTCTTCCGGTCTTGTTTCGTGTGCAGGCGGATTAGGACGACAGGCGAGGACGAGGTTCGCGCCGCATTCGGCGAAGAAGTGCGCTGCTGAGCGTCCTATGCCGTTGTTGGAGCCGGTTATGAGGATCCATTTCCCGGAGAGGTCGCGGAGGGGGACGTCGTCGCGGGTGAGGAGCTGGCGGTTGCCGCCTTGGAGGAGTTTGCGGATGCGCCAGGCCCAGGAGGGGTTTAGGGCCGGGGATGGTGAGGAGGGTTGCTCGTGTTGGGGTTGGAGGGCGGAGGTCTTGGTTGGCGAGTCTGATGACATTGTTTTGTTTTCGTTTTCTTTCTTTTCGATTTTGATTTGTCCAGGTAGAAGGTCTGGCTTGTCCGGCGCTGATTCTCTAAATCACGGCATATTGAAATTGTCTGTCCATGAGTACCACGAGAGATATACCTCTATAGAAAGACAATGCCGTAGGGGACGCGAAATGGTGTTGCCAGACAGCTTTATGGCTCAAGGTTTAGACAGATGACATTAGTACCAAGGCTCCTGCATTTTGCGACTTATCAATTCATTGTCATGGGAATCCTACGTATACCAGGCGTCCAAAGTAAGCTCCGGACAAGCAGATTAAGACAAATCAAATGAGATGAAAAAATGGTGTTGCCTGAATCTACAGCAGTGTTTCTTCCCGCTTGAACCGATTCAGGGTAGTGTCTACTATGTAACAAGACAGCTCCATGAAGGAAGATTGCCGAGGTGAGATTCAACATTTACTGATGTGGGACACAGAGAAAACGAGCATCACAAGCAAGTTCGAGCGTGTGAGCCGAACAAGGGAACACTTCCTTTCGGACCCTGTCCCATCCTTTCCAGAGCTCTAGTCTAAGCGATCGGCGGTTGCCCAATTCATTACATCTAAGATTTACATGCTACGAGCGCCAGCGGTGTGGCATTCTCGCAGAAATGCCTTGCCAAAGCAAGTTCTTGTGGGAAAATGCGCGTAAAGTGCTTGCTACGTAGACAAAACGTATCAACCCAAAGCGAGAAAGGCTCGTTTTGCCGAATAGATTGGCCTCCAGGTTAATCGCCCTATTTCTACTTTCCTACCCCTCACTTCTGTGTGAAACTTCCGATGTTCCAATCACCACTCCTCATCACTAGTATCAGTATGCCAAACCGTCTCGTCCATTGCATACGTAAACACCGGTTTCTGGTACCAATGGCGCTCTATCGCCTCCCCTAGCCTCCTGCGTGCTCCCTCCTTCCCTCCATCACTATTACTATCGGCCTGCAATGTAATATTCTCGTAATCGGTGAAGTGCTGATCAGAAGAATCGCCTTCGCCTTCGCCGCCTTCCTCGTCAGGGAGCGGTGTGGGCTGGATGTCGGGTACGAAAGAGATCCCGCCGTGCGCGTAGAGAAGGTGGTGGAAGAGGATGAAGTCGAGGTTATGGGCTGAGGAATGCAGGAATTGGAAGATAGATTGCCAGGGCCGGTTGGATTGCGGAGTTTCGTCGTCGCTTATAAGACGGATATCGCGGAGTTTGAGGCTCGTCACCGTGTGTGCGGAGGGTCGGAGAAACGCTAGGAGGTCTTTGGGGGATGCGATGATTTTCTCTAATTTGATTCGGTCTAGGCTGCGCATGCTGAGGTGGCTGATGGTGTTCCGGAAGCACTGGTAGGGCCAGGATTCGAGGAATCGCTCGCGAATGTCAATGTTGGGTCTGTAAACTGTTTGGCGGTCTGGAAATACCTGCAGCCCGATTACTTTCAGGCTGGTACATGATTGCAATAGACGTAGGAGGCCGATGCCAGGTTCCCACTTTGGATGGCCAGGAGTAATGTAATCCGCATTATGTCTTGTGTTCAGCCAGCCACGCATGACGTTGACTTCGAGGTACCATATCGGGTTGCAAGCTTTGTTGAGAACATCTTGTGGCAAGAGATCCGGCCGGATGTTGTCCAGCTCGATGGCGTCTGTGTAGAATCGTCGCAACGTTATTCCACTTGAGGAGGTGGCATTGATCAGCGCCACGAATAGGCGACTGGGTGTTGATAGCGTGTACATTGGTCCACTCGGTATTGGTCCTAGTACCCGGGGGTCTTGACCGACGGCATCCTTCAACGTTCTCCAGCCCCAAGGCGAATGATCTTCACTACGTCTCATCCCGATGATTTTGAGGTTTGGGAATTTTGCGAAAGTGACTGCGAGCACCTTCTGCAAGCGGGAAGCCGTATTCGTGATCAGTGATACATGATCCTTCATGCATTCCTCATACGCCTTGTACATCTTGCGATCTCCGGGACTTAGCAAGTCGATCAAGCCGTCAGGATTCTCCGGGTCCGGTGTCTCTTCAGGGTCTGGTGCACAGTCTGGCCGTATGAATGTGAAGCAGTCCGGATTGAACCAGACGTGTTGGACATACTTTCGCAATTCACTGTGGTCTGCCACACCCTCGAGGACGGCCAAGGAGGGCGAGGTGAGCATATAACCTTTCTTGCGAAAATGTCTCTTGCCAAAGTGGGCAAAAGATGCCCTTTCCAGCGGTTTGGCCGATAAGCGGATGGCAAAGACATCTTGAGCGTTCAGGCGGGTCACGATCGAAGCTATCAGCTCGGATGGGAGATCAATGATAGTTTTGGCCATGATCGCTGTGTTCTGGAGAGACCTTGACTGGATTCCAGGTATCTTTGCAACCTGACTCAGGCCACCGTTATCATTGCATACAATGGGCAATGGATCGGGTGCGTAGGCGGATGTTTTTGTTGAACTGACACCGCACGTTAAGCTACATCAAAGGTGGCGATGATATTCAAGACTGGAGGGGACCTCGATGCGTCAAGCCCATCTGGCGACGCCTCTGGCAAACCCGCTATGTCCGGTGCAGGCGGAAGGATCCGCCGCCTTCCCATTCAGGCTACTTCCACTCGACGGTCCCACCAAGAACTTGAAGCCAGGTATCCGCGGGACAACATTTTGCTGGCGCTCTCTACCATTCCGAGTCCACGCTCCACTCTTCCCTCTTTCCCACCTCCACAGAGATATCTGGGATTTTCCGTTAGAGATAATCCAAGGATACCGTCAACATGAATCCCCAAATGTAAGCGCATCCGCAAGAAAAGGCCTGGCACAACGTAGAATACTAATGAGATGTCGCGTACAGCACCAACCTGATCATCATCCTGGTGATGATGCAGGCCAGCAAGAAGATCCCCTTCGATGACCCGAACGTGCTCAATGGCGTGCGCGCCCTGTACATTGTCAGCAACTTGATCATCGCTGGTGTCTACATCTACGTCAAGATGCAGATTGACAAGAAGAAGGGTAAGCTACGAGACAGTGCATTCCTAGGTTTGCAGAGATGAAGTCCGCTAACGCCTATTCTGTAGACATGACCGTCCTCAAGTACGTCGAGCCAGCGCCCATGGGCAGCACCGAGGAGCCCAAAGCCGTGACGACCACGATCCACTCCTACGACCAGCAGCAGCTGCGCGGCCTGTTCAAGGCCCAGCTCATGGGCGTCGGCATGATGTGCGTCATGCACCTGTACTTCCACTACACCAACCCGCTGCTCATCCAGTCCATCATCCCGCTCAAGGGCGCCTTCGAGCAGAACCTCGTCAAGGTGCACATTCTCGGCCAGCCTGCCAGCGGCGACCTGAAGAGACCGTGGAAGGCCAACGCCGGGTTCGCCGGTATGATGCAGGGCCAGGGCCAGGGCGAGATCAAGACGGACAAGAAGAGCATCGAGGCGGCGGAGAAGGCTGGCCGTGGCGGTGCTAAGGAGGAGTAACGGATTTGCTGCGGTCGTGTACTGTTTGGGGATGTCGGCGGTGTAGCTAGCACGTTGATGTAAAGAACTGCTCGAAAGAAACAATTTTGGAAAGTATTTGGAAAGAAGCCGAGAGGCTTTTCACCATGTTTGCTTCGTCCTTTTCGCCGCCCTCACGCACTCTTCCTCCGGAACAACCGGCTGTCACGGTACGTTTGGCAGGGCGCAATACCTAGCATGCACCTAAATCATAGAATGAGGTATGTCACAGTCAAAAGGGCCGACTGCAAATGGCAGGCCCTGACCTATCAACCAACGTGCAGTAAGACCTCCCCAAAGCCCATTTGACCCTACCCACATTTAAAGCAGCTAACCTCTATTTGACCACCCTTCAACGACAACCGCAGCGGTGGCCCGTGAAAAGGACGATCTTACAAAGGATGCCCAGGAGAATCTATGGGCAAGCACAAACACAATCAGGGCGGCCAACTTTGGAAGGACACTGCAGGCTGGCAACGCTTGAGGAAGCAGCAGTAGTGGTAAAATCCCGTGTGGGTTTGCTGGCGGATTGATTTATCTGCACAATCTTCCGCTCTCTACATAAACCTGCAATCTAAGACAGTAGGTAGGCTCTCTCCGTGCCGCGCTGTCGCGACGTGCCATGGAACAGGCTATCGCTTGCTGCTCTTCATACTTGTAGCTTTGGAAGGTCTGTCTCGCGGTCATCGCGAGTATTGCAGGGTCGGAGTACTGATTCTCCACACAGCCCAGAGCCTCGAACGAGGGCGAGCTTGTTTTCGCTGAAACTGGCAATGTGGTTGCGCTACTCAGTTTAGAGGAGCCCACGTGAGCGTGGATAAAGTCTTATAGCTCACTTCGCGGCGCTCTTGAACAGGTCAAGCAGTGCATTCTGCTGCGTCTGTTGGGCCGGCTGCTGCTGCTGCTGCTGCTGCTGCTGCTGCTGCTGCTGCTGAGGAGGAGGAGGTGCCATTTGTTGCGACTGTATCGCTGCCGGGCTTGCTGACGTGCGGAAGAAATCCGTATCGGCCGTTGACGTGAACATACTTGGCTGTCGCTCCACACCCGGTGGTACATCCTGTACGCTGGCAACCTCCTGCTGCACGTCTGGAGGCTGAGGCTGTGGTGGCGCAAGATGATGTGATCCATCTGTCTGCGATGGCGCTGCTGCAGCACTCTTCCCGAACAGCGACATCACATCAATCTGCTGGCCAGCTTGTTGCTGCACTGCTTGTTCTTCCTGCACTTGCCCTTGTACTTGAGCTGCACCGTCCATCCCAAAAAATTGAGCTTGGCCTCTATCAGGCTCTCCATTGCCCGCTGCATATTCCTCTACCACATCGTCCTCGCCCACATACCCATCCCCATACTCCTCTCCCGTCTCCCTTGCAATCTGCGATTGCATCGCACAGCTCACAATCGTCTGCGCGACTACCTCCCGACTACTCTGCCCCTCCATCAACCCCGTACCGCCTTCTGAGCTACTATCGTCAAAGATCCACAGGCCATAAATCTCTACCCTGCCATCCTCCGCCGTAGTCTGCAGAATGACATACTGCTCCGTGACCTCTACATCATCCGCGCTGACCAGCTCCGTGACAAAGTTGTCGAGCGACTTCCGGTTCAAGATGATCGCCGTGTATCTCCCTCTCCCCGAGAGCTGGGTAATGAACAATGTGCCTTCGATCCCGCATTTCTCCCACACTTGGGTCTCGGGGGAGAATGTGTAGAGGACTGCGAAAGGTGCGATCGCGATGATGTGGGCGATGTCTGGACAGTATCGCCGGAGGACTGTGAGGTTGAGTTCGGTGTTGGTGCGCTTGGGCGGGGGTGCGAGGGAGGATGCGGCGACGTCGGTGAGGGGGAGCGCGGTATCGGTGTCTTCGTAGTCGCTCTGGATGATGGGTTGTTGCTGGCGCGCCTTGGTTCGCTTGGGAGGCATGATTGACTGTCTGTTCAATTAAGCGGCTGGGTACTCAATATGTCCGTTCGAAATAGTGTTGGACCAGTCGGTCACTTATGATGATGTTTGTTCACTGTCCTTCCCGCAAGCGTGACAATGGTCGGAATAATCATTGCAACATTGCACAGTTCACATGCAAGCTCTAGCTTGACACATGGTTCAAGCCACAGGCGCGTGGCGTCAGCGTGGAGACGGGTGAGACGGGAGAGGTAGATCTGCCGCCGCCAGTGTGGAACCAGCGAGGCCGATCAGATCCAGGTCGCAAATCACATTTCCTGCCGTTGGAAGCTGCGTTGCTGAGGTGAGATATGCCCAGACGAACGACCCACGGCTTTTGAGACTTGGGATGAGGCTGTGCTGTCGCATACGCTGGTTGTCGGTCCAACTTCAACGATGCGTGGGCTAATCGCCTTGTCACCGACGTAGCAGTGATCAGCTCCATACCTAGCTCGAGGCGCGCTCGCTTCGACCGCAGGCGATGGCATCCAATGGATACAAGATCCCGGGGACGCGATCCCGACCTACCAGTACGGCGAGCAGCCTGATGGACGATGTACCCGGCGCGTTCCCAGAGCAGGCCGATTCAAAAGACGACAAGCAGGATGACGAAAATCAAGCGAGCAATTACGTCTCATTATCGCAGGCCATCTATGCGAGAAGAGCGGAATACGTAAGACCGAAGAGCATTCGAATCAAAGTAGGCACTTGGAACACCGCATCCTACAAAGGTACAATCAAAGACATTGGCTCCTGGTTCGTCGGCGGCAAAGGCGTTGCCGAATCCGTCGCGGGGCTGAACATCGACAGCCGCCAGCAGACCAAGTCAAGCTCGGCAGAGTACGCCAGTGGGGAGGACGAGACCGAACATGTAGCTGCTCAGGAGGCAAGGTACAAGCGCAAGGCATCTACGGTGCCTCAGGGCGAGCAAAGTAGCTTGCCTGGCGGGGAAGAAGTGGGATTGTACGTGCTCGCGTTGCAAGAAGTGGTTGATGTGAACTCGTTCACGGAAGCCCTGAGGCCGTATACGGACCCCTCTGTAGCCAACAACTGGAAGCAAGCCATTGGAGAGGCATTGCCGGATGGATATTCTCTCGTAGCAGAGCAACAGTTGATTGGCATGCTGTTGCTGGTCTACGCGAGCGCAGACGTGAAGAACGACGTCAAATCCGTTTCGACGACATCGGTTGGTACCGGCATAGCTGGCTATATGGGAAATAAAGGCGCTGTGACTGCTCGAATAGTTCTCGGTGATACCACGCGCCTGGTCTTCATCAACAGTCATCTATCCGCCGGTTCGGACAAGGCTGCGCTAGAACGCCGAAACTGGGATGCTTCGCAAATCACAAGCCGCACACGCTTTGAGCCCATCCAAGACGCGATGGACCTCAAGCAGAGCGAGGGTGAGCAGATAGGAGATGAAGACTTTGCGTTCTGGTGCGGCGATCTCAACTATCGGCTCGAAGGTATCCCAGGAGATGACGTTCGGAGGCTGCTTATGTTGCATACACGGAACGAATACGACATCAGTCAGCAATCTGCCCGAAAGATCCAAAGTGAGCTGGACGACTCACCAGATGTCGTGAAGAAACGGGTCGAAACCCTCCAGAGCAACCACGCCTCGCCTTCAAATAGCACCCCGCCTTCGCCAAACGCACACTCGGCCTCTCGATCTCGGGCCAGCACAGATACCACGCGATCTTTTGACGCTCCTGCTGCATCGCATGTCGATGATTTACCAGCATCTGAAGACCCCACTTCACTTCAGACTACCCTTTCCTCTCTGCTCCCACACGACGAACTTCACCAGCAGATGGCACGACGCAAAGCATTCCACGATGGTTGGTGTGAGGGCCCCATCACGTTCTTGCCAACCTACAAGTACGACGCTGGCACTGTTGGTGTCTTTGACTCGTCCGAGAAGAAAAGGGCGCCTTCATGGTGTGACCGCATTCTCTATCGCACTCGCCGGGACAGGCTCGCGTACGAAGCGAAGACCGTAGAGGAAGAGGCAGCGAAGAAAAAGGACGAGGAAATGCGTGCGAATGGAACAGATCAGGCCGGGAACGACGAGGAAATACTCTATGACTATGACCCGGAAGCCGATGGTGGGCCCGGCCCAGCGACAGACAGCGGAGATTACGACGAGTATGATGAGAACGAGGATGGCGATGAGGCTGGAGAGGATGGTGTTGTGGTGACTAAGAAAGGCTTCGAAGATGAGCTGAAGCTGGAGTATTACGCAGCGCACCAACGTGTACTGTCCTCTGATCACAAGCCACTCGATGCCGTTTTCACACTCACGTATGCTGCTGTTGTGCCGGATTTGAAAGCCAAGGTTCACTCCGAAGTCGCGAAGGAGCTTGATAAGACCGAGAATGAGACGCGGCCGAACGTTACTGTCGTCGTTGACAAACACAGACATCAAGACGAGGAGAAGCGGCAAAGGTCTGATGCTGACCCTGCAAGTTTTGAGGGTGTCTGGCTTGGAGATGTTCGGTGGGGCCAGGCGAAGCACCGCTCGTTGACAATCGCCAATACTGGTCGTGTACCAGCCAGGTGGACTTTCATCGAACGCCCTGTAGCCATTCATGGTGTCCAAGCAGCTGGCGTGGCTCCTAAGTGGATTCATCTTAGCATCAACGGTTCATCGGTACAATCTTCGAGCAAGACTGCAGGAGGCATCAGATTAGACCCGGGAGAAACCGCACACGTTGAGCTAGAGCTCAGGATCCTGGATGTAGCTGTTGCGCATGAACTCAACGAGGGTCTGCTCCTGCTTGACGATATCCTCGTTCTCCGCGTCGAAGGAGGTCGTGATCACTTTATACCCATCCGCGGACACTGGCTCGACACTTCCCTCGGCCACTCTATCGACAAGCTTACGCGCATACCCGAGGGCGGTATAAGGCGTCTGCAACGTCAGCGACCGGACAGTAGTAAAGGCAAAGGAGGAGGCGCAGCAAGTAGCAGTAGCTCGACGAAAGACAGCACAAGCCCCAGTTCATCTTCCTATGGCGGTAGCCTCCCCTCCTCTCCGACCGCGCCCGGGCGAAAGAGAGGCAATGAGGAGCCGGTACGTTTCTCTGCGCCCCGCGAGCTGTTCAGGCTGACTGAGGTGATTGAAGGGTTGACCGCCCGGGTTGTCGCGGAATGGGACATGACGCATACGAGTGCGCCTGTATCTATTGACGCCGTCGACACTGCTGATGCCATTAATGCCATGCCGCCGTGGGCGGAGTCTCCAGCTTGGCCGTTCCAGGAAGAATGCTGGAAAGAGAGGACAACGACCTCGTGGCAAGACGCCCTGAGCGAAGCCCTCAACGCCCTCGATACCGACGAACCCTTAGAAGCCAGCTTACCGCAAGACATGCCCCGGATCCAAAGACTCTACGTGCTCGCCGCCTTACTCATCCTGTTCCTACGCAACATGCCCGATGGCATCATCACCGCGCCGCTCTGGCAGCAAGTCGAAAGCTACCTGGCCGCCTACGAGAAAGCCGAGTCGATAACCAAAACCCCCGCCCCGCTGGAGGAGAAGAAAAGCGGGATCCAGGAGATCCTGGCTCAGGAGCCAAGCCACAATATCAGCTTCATCCTGATCACGTCCATGGTCCAGCGGATCACGGCCGAGGTCGCGGAAGCGTCGTATAACGAGCGCACCTCTCTAGAGTCGCGGGTTTCGTCGCCACCGACGAGTCCGCGGAAGGGGACAAGCGCTTTTAGGAGGGTGGCGACGTTTGGACGTGTGCCGGCTGCGCCGGTCGTGGAGCAGACGGAGGGCGCGATGGCGAGGTGTTTTGCTGATGCTGTCATTCGAGCGCCTGTTGCTGGTGGTGGTGGGGAGAAGGCGAGAGGGATTCAGGATCGAAGGAGGAGGGGTTGCTTGGAGATCTTTTTGAGGAGGGAAGGCGGATGATTCATGTAGCTATGTTTTATGTTGAAGACTTCATGGTCAATATGCCAGTATGGAATGATTAGTGAAAATTCCAATATCAAGTGGCTTAGAAAAAGCCGAGGCGTTGAGATCTTCCAGTTTGGTGATGCCTTGACAAAGACCTCTGGCACAGACGAATGTAACGTGAAGATGTTTGGCAATTTGCCAACGAGGCAATCTATGAGCTGGTTGGCTATACTACAAATATCCTACAAGCGACTTCAGAGATCTTTCTATGAAGACGGCTTATCAATCTTCTGCGCCCTTCCCTCCCACACTCGCACGGCATTGGCAAACATCTCCCTTGCGTGCACTTTACTCTTGAGTCTCGCACAAAGCAAGAAAGCACCGCTTAATTTCCGATGCAGACTATACGTCTCCTCCGGCGGTGGCGCCAACCTCTCATTCAGCATGAGCCCGATGTTCGCCCGCACCCGATCGGTGATCGTCTGGTTCTCGAAGTCGTAGACTTCCGGTGCTGTGCCCACGAAAGGCTCGGCGAGAGTCATGATAGAGTCGACATGCGCTTGGAGCATGGCCTTGCTTTCGTGGCCGGTCAGGTAACCCAGCTGGATGGAAAGATCGCGGCAGGAGTCCCTGTCACCTCTCGAGGCCGCGATGAGGAGCGAGACGTACGGTTCGACGAACTTGTCAGGGTATTCCCTGCTGGCGCCGAAGTCGAGTAGTTCCAACTTTTGCGTCTCGCGGTTGTAGAGGAAGTTGGTCCAGTTGGGGTCGGTCTGCATGAAACGCCACTCCATCAGCTCTCTCAGACAGAGCCTCAAGATCTGAGTGCCGACCCAGTCGCGATCGTGTTGGGTGAGGTCCTTGATCTTGGTTACCGCAGTCCCCGTCATGAACTCTGCGGTTAGAACGCCAGGGCCGCAAGCTTCGGTGTACACTTCAGGTACGGCGAAGACATCGCCTTCATCACCAAGCAGCTCGTGGAAGCGAAGGCATGCGTTAGCTTCGCGCTCGTAGTCACATTCCCAACCCAGCTCCTCGCGAGCGTTGGCAATAGTCTTGTCTAAAAAGAGACCCTTTGGCAATAGTCGACTGGCTGTTAAAAGTAAGGAAAGATTGTTGAGATCAGAATCAATGCTGTTCCGTACGCCTGGATATTGCACCTTGACAGCCACAGCTTTGCCGTTGGAAGCTAAAGTGCCTTTGTGCACTTGACCAATAGAAGCTGCTGCGAATGGTTTCTCTTCAAAATGAGAAAAGAGATCTCGCCAGTTCTCTCCCAGGTTTTGAACGAGCACCTGATTGCGCTGCGAAGGTGGCATGTAGTCCGCGCTATCTTGCACACGCTGAAGTACAGTGTTGATTGCAGGCGGCAGTACTTTTGAATCTGTTTTGCGTTAGCCGCGAGCGCCTGTGAAAGGGGTATACGCATTTGCAAAGGCTCAAAGATCTAAAGCGGAATGCCACCTACCTTGGAAGCTGATCATCTGGCCCAGTTTGAGAGCAGCACCACGCATGCGACTGAGTTTAGCGACGAGCCTGTTCATGTTACCCTCGCTGAGCATCAAACTGCCAGAGGTAGCAGCGCCGCCGAGTCGGCGGAAACTCTCACCAACGGCACCAAACGCCATGCTGGTGGCCAGACCACTGTACTGCCACAAGCGGCCAAATCGAGAGGATGGAACACGTGATTCACGCATCTCGTATGGAACATCTGAGGATTTGCCCGATACGTCCTCAGACGGTGCTGATTCCTAGATCCGGGCTGTCAGCGCCTCAGCGTAGGAATATTCATCGCACCATCTCATACCTGAGCCTCTTTGGCAATAGCAGCGGCAATGTTTTGAGTCTCAGCATCACCACTTGAAGTCTGAGACTCTTGCGGTTCCGCGGTTGCGCGCTCTTTTTGCCATCGTTCCTGAGCCGCGACCATCTCAGGGAGCGGTTGAGCAGCAGCTTTTCGTTTTCCGGCATATGGGTTCTTCATCCCCTGGCCAGACTGGCCAAGCATACGAGAGATGCGCGGACTTGAGAAGACGTCTACATTTACATCTTGGGGCACGTTTTGCGGATCTGGTCTCTGTCCAGCCTCGGGCTCCAGGAAAGGCTCCTCAGGCTGCCCCGTCACTGGCTGCTCGTCCACATGCTTGGGAAGCTTAGAACGTGGAAGAGAAGATAATCCGGGTGAAGCAGACTCCGGTCTCTCGTTGAAAGTGTCCTCTCCGCCTACCCTCTCGGTGGTGGGCTGAGCGTCGGCCGTCTGCGATGGAATCTGAGATTCGGCGCGCCGCTGTAGCTCACGCTTGTAATGGGACGATCCTGCTTCGTTGGGTCCTGTTTCCGGGCCATAAGCTGTGTCGTATTTGGATCTCGTGACATTTTCACCCGCCGATGGCCTTGGAGGCTCCTCGGTCTCTGCACGTCTCTGCTGCTGCTGCTGCTGCTGCCATGATGGTCCTGTCTCGTTGAATCTCTTTGCCAACTCTATAGCTGCGGCTGCGGTCACAGTGACCCTGTCGGTTTGGTTTTTGACCGCTTTGGCGAGCGTCGACGTCCTCGAATAAACATCCCATTGCTGCCGACGCACCGCAAGATGTTGCTTCGCTACATTGCCACTTGCACCGAAGAGCTTGGCTGCGTCAATGAGACGCCTGCCAGCCATTTAAAGCACCCTTATCGCTCTGGTATCTCAAGTGCTCACGACTTCTATTATCATCTTCGGGCAATCCTATGTATGTCCATTAGTGCCACTCATGATCCAATGCTTGTCGAGGTCGGAGGGTTGCCTAAAGGAGATGCATTACCGATATCGCAGCTGTATCGGTAGCCGAAACTGGGGTAATGCTCTTGCCTCGGCTCGGAATGGTCCCAGCCTCCGAAGCGTCGTCGCGTACCTCCCTTCGCAGCTGCATTTACCTCTGCTATCGCAGATAAGGCACGTGTTCTTCCATCCTAGTCTTGAGGAGAAGGATACATCGTCCTTTCACGTCTTCTGGAACAACAACGCGTTTCATGGTACCATGATCGCAGCGACGCGCCGCTGGTTCCGGCGTAACAGAACCAATCTCGCCATTGGTGCCGGCGTGATTGGTGCCGGCTATCTCGCTGGTCAATACGTCCTGGGCAAGATACAGGAAGCGCGCCAGCGCATGACCGAAGAGCGAATCTCGAAAGAGAAGTATGCAAGGCATTTGTCTCGCCATTGTGCCCAGCGGAGTGCTAATCGGCTTGCAGTCTTCGCCGCCGCTTCGAGCAGAACCAGGAAGACTGTACCTACACGGTCTTGGCACTCCTCCCTACGATACGAGAGGAGATACTGGAGATCCTACCTGTCGAACAGATCACAGAAGAGCTACAGCGCGAGAGACAAGAGCGACTGAAACGGATAGGAGCATCCGACGCAGCATCAAGCGAATTACCCTCCGTACCGCCCAGTGTTGGAGATGAAGATGGAAAAAGTATCTCGAGCAGTAGCTACGTGCATGCAAGCCAAGTTACTGGCAGCACGGCTGACGGTGCGGCATCATCATCGAGACCAAAGAAGAGCAAGGCACAGCTGTGGCAGGAAATGAAGATCAATGCCATCACCCGAGCACTCACACTGATATATACGTTGTCTCTACTTACGTTGCTGACACGGATACAACTCAATTTGCTCGGCCGCAGAACCTATCTCTCGTCCGTAGTGGCCATGGCATCCCCTCAAGCTGCACAACAGTCCAGCACGATATCACTGGAGAATAAGGACGACGATAACTATGAAAACTTCTATGGCAACGATTTCGAGACGAACAGGAAGTACCTGACATTCAGTTGGTGGCTATTACATCGCGGGAGCAAACTCATCCTCGAACGAGTTCAAGCAGCAGTGAAGGAGGTGTTTGGGTTGGTAAACATCCGCGAAGATATGTCACTCGAGAGGCTATCGGAGCTCATACTTGACGTACGCAAGAAGGTTGAAGGCGCAACTGAACAGGACCGTCAGCAAATGAGATGGCTGGAGTATCTCTTGCCGCCTCAAGACGAAGAGGCTTTTGTCGTCCGGCAGGCAGGCTCGCCTGACGGTGAAGATTCTGAGATGGATTCAGCATCAGGGCAACAACAGATCAGTGTCTCCCTACGCCGCCTTCTGGACGAGACATCCGACCTCATTGATTCGCCAACGTTTTCACAAGTCTTAACACGCCTTTTGGATGCCGGATATTCAAATCTGGTTGACAACTGCATTGCCGTAGAGGCCTTCAAAGCGGCCGATCCGTCCTCATCTGGTGTTCTCGGAATGTCTGCATATGGCGGTGGATCCAGAGTCTCTGAGATTGTTGATACGAAAGCGAAGCTTGCGCATATTTTGCCGGTTTTCTGCAGGCAAGCACATGTTATCGCTGCGGGAAGCGGTGACTTAGAGGCGGTAGATGGCGTCTCTGGAGACGGGAACGACTACCTGACTGTGCTTGATGGCGTGGACCAGCTGTCGGCTTTCGCTGCTGTGATCTACTCGAGCAACTTTGAGCAGGAGGTTGCTGCAGGCGCCAAGGAGAGTAACACCGCAGACGTACCTCGAACAGCGACATACCCGTCGACGAACACTTACGGGCAACCCTCGACGACGCAGTTCACAGAGACTCGGCCGACTGAACTAGCGGAAGGCCTTCTCGGGGCCGAAGGAGATAATGTATCTGCTGCTGCTTCGGGCGCGAATGTTTCATCGGGTGAAGAGCAAACCCCCGGCAGTGATCTCGAAGCTGCTTGGAGAAAGGCTCTGTTGGCAGAGGATGGCAAGTGAGCCACCTGACTGGCCTTGAATGATGCCCCACAAGTCGGGCGGTCGCTTTGCTCAGGACATAATCTGGTCCTATAATAGCTGCAAGAGTCATGCTCTCTGAAGCTGTGAAGCTTCACCTGCAGAACTCCGGAGCGATCCAGAAGATGTCAATAAAGATCTCGACATCCAGCAATCAGGATTTTGGGAGCAAAATCTGGCAGCCGGACTTCTCATTCGGTTGTGCCCACTCGACAATGTGTTACAAAGCTCAATATTTCTTAAGGGTGTCCATGCGCCTCTGAGGAAATCTGATCCTAGAGCTGCTCCCCACTTTGGAAAGCTCGAATCAGCATCTTGAGGCAACAGTACGACGTTGCGGTCCGACACGCTTAGGAGATAGTAGAGAAGATACCCATCTCATATGAATGTATGTCCACGAACGCAATCACTGTACTCTGCCCCGGCACCATCACATTGCTGCACTCGTTATCCAGTCCGGGCCTCCGCCCTCATGTCTGCAAGGCAAGCCAATCTATATGAAGCCTGCAGCTAAGACGATCGCCGCTGCTATCGGGATCCGATTGCGGAGCATAACGTGGAGCGCGGTCGTGCTTTGCGCCTACAACGGTGCAATTCAGGGGCAGCTGCTAATCTGTGATGACGATGATTGATGCCAACATGATTGCCTTCTCCAAAATCACGGTACCGAATCCTCATGTTCTCCAGCTGGAGGAGTGAACACGGAGAGACTGGGGTGCGGTCAGACCCCCATTTGACATGATGTACAGGACGCGTGTCGGCGATGGAAGCATTTTATCGTCTTAATCACGGAAGCTGCAGACTTGCAAGAGATCGGGAAGGCTTTTCGCAACCCTAATCTCTGGGCGAAGGGTCTTTACATAAGTCCTTCGCATCACTCTCGAGTACCCGGTGAAGTCGCAACAAGATCGCCAAGAATGCGCGAAGCCCGGGCGAAGGATGCGCGAGGCAAAGTAAGCTCGGAATCGTGCATGTCAAGCTCGAGTTTGGCTAACGCCAACGACATCACTCCTTCCTACGTGCTATGCACCCGAAAGCAGCAGAGACTCTTCTACGGCTGCTGCTACAATGGACTACCACGGCATCTATCACTCCCTGGCCATGTCGGCAACTTTTCATCTTGTTGTCGGTGGTAAGTCGGCGACGAAGCGCAGACCAAGCTTTTCTTGGCAAGCCTAATGCTGCTGGCCTGAACACGCAGAGGACTCGCGTTGCCGTTATCCACACTGCACATCGTCGCCAATGATGAGACATCGTCCGAATACTGCTCCACTATTCTCTCTATCAAAACGAGGTCGCGCCGACGTGCCCACATGCGGTTGTTGGCCCTCGCATTTCCACACACTCCACTCTCCCTCTGTCTGCAGGGTCGTGTACACAGGGCTCCCCACGGCGGAGGGACACCTGTGACGTTGGACTGTTCGCTCTAGCACACATCGTTGCTTTTTGCGATGCGGTGGACTCTTCGGGAATCCATTAGTTGCTGCAATTTGCTTTTTGCCCGACAATAACCTTGATCCACCTCTCAACGGAGAGGCCAGAGAGATATATAACATAAGAGGGTAGTTCCCGCGCGCTTTCATGTCATTTACCTTCTCTTCGTCTTCGATTGCTCTTGCGACGATTGGTCTTAGACGCTGGGCGGTGCTGCGCATCGTTGTGTTTGTGACGACTTGATTGACTGCTGGCCACTGAGTGGCCTGCTTCTGCTAAGATGGTCCTGTCTGCGGTGCACAAGGACGATGCCCAGGGCGTGCCCCACTATATGGGCATGAAAGGCAAGAACCTTTCGATCATGCTTTCTACCGTAGCAACTTGCGGCTTCTTGCTGTTCGGATGTGAGTTACGTTTGGCGAAGGGCAGTCGAAACCAGAGACACCAAGATACTGATACCTTCATGCAGACGATCAGGGTGTCATGAGTGGTATCATCTCTGCTACGGATTTCAACAATTACTTCCCTCAGACCAAGGGTGATGCAACTTGGCAGGCTTTCGTGACGGCGATTTACGAAATCGGATGTCTAATAGGGGCCATCTTCCAACTCAACTATGGTGACCGAACAGGACGGAGACGTGCGATCATGATCGGCGCCTTGGTTATGATCATTGGGGTGATCATTCAAGTCACTGCGTTCGATGGCTCACACGCGACAGCGCAATTCATCGTTGGCCGTACGGTGACTGGCGTCGGGAACGGCATCAACACCTCTACTATCCCGACGTATCAAGCAGAGTGCTCAAAGTCAGCGAACCGTGGACTGCTCATTTGTATTGAAGGTGGAACGATCGCTATTGGTACTATGATTGCGTACTGGATCGATTACGGCGCCAGCTATGGACCTCCAGGCCTGACTTGGAGATTCCCAATCGCTTTCCAGATCGTCTTCGGGATCTTTATCATCGTGGGGATGCTTTTCCTGCCAGAATCACCAAGATGGCTTCTCACCAAGGACAGACATGAAGAGGCAACTACGGTCCTCGCTGCTCTACGTGGGCTTCCTCGTGAGGACGAGGAGATCAAGACTCAAAGCGGCATCATCGTCGATTCTATTCGTGTTGCTGGTGCCGTCGGAGGCAACACACCTTACCGATCACTGCTGGAAGGCGGCAAGACTCAACACTTCCGTCGCGTTCTACTAGGCACTTCTAGTCAATTCTTCCAGCAGATTGGTGGTTGCAACGCCGTCATCTACTACTTCCCTCTGCTATTCGAGAACTCGATTGGGGTTAGCCACAACTTGGCTCTGCTCCTTGGTGGTGTCAACATGATCATCTACTCGATCTTTGCCACGACCTCGTGGTTCTTGGTTGAGAAGGTTGGGCGACGCAAGCTGTTCCTTGCTGGTTCCATCGGACAGTGCTGCTCGATGATTCTGGTGTTCGCCTGCCTGATCCCTGGTGGTACTGGCCCAGCCAAGGGAGCTGCTGTTGGTTTCTTTACCTATATCGCATTCTTCGGCGCTACGTGGCTTCCGCTGCCATGGCTCTACCCTGCTGAGGTATGTCTGCAGCGCTACGCTCTATGAGCCATGCTAACATGTATCAGATCAATCCGATCAAGACTAGGGCGAAAGCCAACGCCGTGTCTACTTGCAGCAACTGGCTCTGGAACTTCACGGTGGTCATGTTCACGCCACCCTTTACAAGTGCGTCCACATTCGGCTGCTACCTCTTCTTTGCCATTATCAATGCCCTGTTCATCCCAACCATTTACTTCTTCTACCCTGAAACTGCTGGTCGATCTCTTGAGGAAATCGACCTCATCTTCGCCAAGGTATGTAAATGCACCTGTCTGCCCCGTGCTCGTCTAACATCTCTGCCAGGGCTACTTGGAAAACATGTCGTACGTTCGGGCGTCACACCAGCTACCGAAACTAGATGAAGCCGGCATCGACCAGATGGGCAGAGAGTATGGATTCGTCGATGATGACGACGAGGCGGGCAAGATGAAGGATGCGCGGTTTGGGGAGAAGGAAGACGAGCTTGCTGAGCAAGCAGGCGGCCAGATGGTCTAGGTGATGCATCTACTCGATGCTATGATTGGTCCTCAGAGGCCGTTTACGTCTTGCAATGAAATTTAAGATATCAACGTTGATTTCCAGGCAGGCGTTGCATAAATCGCTGATACATGCCTGTGGACTTCATTACTAGGCGTTGGCATACAACGGTGTATCGCATTCCTGTGTGCGATAGGGCAGCTTACCTTTCCCGTCCAGATCTCGTTACGGATGAAAGAGGCATTGTGCAAAAGTGCAGATGTTGCCTACGGAGGGAGGTAGTCATGAGTGAGAGGATTACTTCAGCTCCTGCGCGTTCGAAGTGGATGCGGGCATGGCGGCCGCGTCGCACGATCCTTCCGCACAGCGGCCGCATCCTTTGTCATCCAGCTTCGCCGCCGACAGTGAACCTGTGAAAGAGTGACGACTGAGGACGATTTGCTTCCTGTGGATGGCTTCTTCTGGAATGTTTCCTGCCAACTCTCAAGCACTTTGCATAGTTATCTCCGAACCGGCTTTTACTGACGACGCCTCCGACGTCAAATGACGGGGACACTTGATACGCTGACTTCGCCCGATGTAGTCCTTCTTGTATAAAGGCCTTGACTATATAGTCATCTGCGCTTGCACGGTCTAAAGATTCTCAAGGCTTCAATCTTCACTCTCACTCCTCCGGACACTTGCTACTCATTCTTGCATTCTACTTTTGTTACGTCTTCTCTCAGTAAAACTCAGACATATTCCTGCCCGCCAACATCATCACACTTCTCAATCATCATGTCTCGTTATGCGGAAGCACACAAGACGCGCACCGGTCCTGGTGACGCCAGACCTACGGCCCTCCAAATCGTCGAGGACGAAGGCCTCCTGGGCAAGCTTACAGATAAAGTCTTCCTTGTGACGGGTACCAGCTCAGGAATCGGGGTAGAGACTTTACGAGCACTCTATGCTACAGGAGGGCATGTGATTGGCACAGTGAGAGAGTAAGTGTTCAGCTCAACTTCATGGCGAGGAGCCAATAAGTGCGGAAGTATGCTAAACATTTCCAGCATGACGAAAGGCCAGAACGTTGTCGACGAGATCCAGGAGACAACCAAGGGGGGAAAGATCACCTTGGTCGAAATGGAGATGGACAGCCTGGCCAGCATCAAGAATGGAGCTGCTCAGATAATGGAGCAGACGAAGCAGCTCAACGTCCTCGTCTGTAATGCCGGGTATTATGAGACTCCAATATCTGCCTTGCGGAGCCAAATAGCTGACCTTGACTAGTGTAATGGCTACCCCAGAAGGCAAGACCAAAGACGGCTTCGAGACCCAGTTTGGAACCAACCACATCGGACACTTCTACCTTTTGCAACTCCTCAAGCCCCTCCTGCTGCGCTCTGCTACGCCGTCGTTCCCATCTCGTGTAGTCTCTGTCTCCTCGATCGGACACCGAGCAGGCAAAGTCCGTTTCTCCGACTACAACTTTGCAGAAACGGGCTCTTACCACCCCTGGCAAGCATACGGACAGGCCAAAACGGCCAACATTTACTTCTCCAACTACATCGAGCGGCACTACGGTAGTCAGCACTTGCACAGCACCTCGTTGCATCCAGGCGGAATCGAGTCAGGGTTACAGGTCCACGTCGACCCTGCCCAGAAGGCCCAGTGGGACAAGCCTGAAGTCCGGGCGTACATGAAGAGTCCAGCCCAGGGAGCCGCGACCAGTATCTACGCGGCTTTGAGCGAGGAGTGGAAGCATAAGGGGGGCAGATATCTCAGCGACTGTGTAGAGCAGCCGGCATTCAAAGGAGGAGATGCTATCTCGACTCCGGGTGACGATGGGTATGCTGAATGGGCATATGATGTTGAAGGCGAAGAGAAGTTGTGGCGTGATTCGCTCAAAATGGTTGGGATGACTGAGGAGGTTGAAGACTAGAGCAGGGCAGCTCTAGCGCCTTCAGCGAGATCTGGCTCACGGATGAGAGGTGGAATGAGCTGCTGCAATGCTGGTGGCAGCGCCACTTCAATATGTCTGTAAGCAGAGTTTAGGAAGTCCAATGATGCATGATCACTCTATGGCCTTGGACGTCTCGATTTTTTCGTTAATTTTCGCACATATTCAGGAGAAGGCATTACCAGAGCCATCGCCTTTAACCAGTGTCCACCACCGCCTCCTCATCCTCCTCCGCTCTCAAGCTTTCCCTCACGCTCATCAAAGCCTTCCCAAGCAAATTACTCCCCCACTCCTCCCTCCAACTCTCCGCAAACTCCGCCGCAAACCCAATCCCCCACGTCCTATCCGTAGGACTGGCTTCCACCAACTCCCGATCCCCCGTCGCCAGGAGCTTAGCTTTCAACTCCTGATTCTGAGAGAACTTGAGCCAAGAACCTTCAAGGACGACGTCGAATTTGATCCGTTCCCATTCCTTGAACTGTGCGGGTGAGAAGTTCACCGATCGCGCGAGCGATTTCTGTCGGCCAGGTCTTGATTCGGAGAGAATCCGATTCGGGAGGTTCCCTCGCTCGCCCTTCTCAGTATTGGGCTTTCCGGTATCCTTCTGCCGTTGCGGATGGACATTCACACCAGTCCTATCCGTGAAATCTGTATCGTCTGGCTCCGGTGGCGTAGCGAGTACCAACGCTTTGCGGTACATCATGAATTGCTCCGCACATCCGAAGACGTGCGTTGGATGGACTTGGGGAGCTACGAAAGGGGAGGGATACCATTGGCAGAGGAAGCCGTAGGGTTGTTCGTATTCGCGCCAAAAGAAAACAGGGCCTGGATTTTCGTCGTCGGTTGATGATGGCTGTGTCGAATCGAGGCCAGTATTGTGCGCCTGAGTAGGGGAAATGTTCCGCTTACGCATTTCGGAGCGCTGTTCGCGCGAGTATTTCATCCTGAGGCTCTTTTTAAAAGATTTGTTGAAGAGGTTGAAATGTATTAGCGAGGGAGAATGATCGGGAAGACCTACGTTATGTATGCTTGGACATGAAAATAGCAGTCACCGTGTTGGGGGTTGACAAATGACGAGGCAGGTTGCTTTTGTCCGAATTAGGCAATCGCGGTGACTCTAGCCTGGATCCCGCAAAAGCCAAATGCATCCAAAAACTCATATTAAAACGTCCCTTGACTTTGAATGTAAGGCAATGTTGTACCACTGTGGTCACCAAATCTACTGCCCAAGTTTCGCGCTAATTTCAAGCGCCATCAGATTCTCCCGATGCGTCTTAAAGCTCTCCTTCATGATTCGCCCGGTGCCAGATTCTTCCACCTTCATGATTTCGATGACTTTCTGATTCTTCCTCTTACGAATCCTCCATACGCCTTCGCCTACCACAGTCGCCTTCAGCGTATCCAGGAACGCCGCGGTGAAATTGATGCAGACATTTCCATCCCATGTCCTCTGGCCTTGCTTCACTTCGGAAGGGATACGCTGGGTCTTCAGCTCTTGCATCCCTGTCAGCAAGCCATTTGGCGTGCGGAAGCCGACTACAATTAGTGGCACCCCGAGCAAGAAGCTTTGAGCCCAGTACTTTAGAAGCTTCCGTTCGAACTTGACGAGCTCCCGCGGATGGTTGCTTTGAAGCTCAGCGGTCGTTTTCAGCTCGACCCACGGCACGGGGTCTTCGATATTGTCAAGTTTCTGCCCAAGTACGCAGTCGACCTCGCCTGCGATGATGAGGCTCGTAGTGCCGATACCGGTGCGGACTATTGAGCAGTATTGAGCGTGGTTGTTAACCACGGTTTGGTCTCTTGATTCGATACATTCGCGCGTGGCCTCTGGCCAGGGCTGAGGGAGGGTAGATAGAGCTTCGAACTTGTAGCCTGTATCGCTGTCAGCTAAGGCCATGAGCAAATGGCCGTCGAACGAAGTTCGCACCCCAATACTGCATGAGTTCCTGTGGAGGTTGGCCTGGCCTAGGACGTTGGGCGTTTTGTGATTGCCTCTGCGCTTCTTTGGATTGGTGGTTTTCTTCGACAAAGCTGCTGACGGTAAGCATGCTGCGAGCCAGCCTATGGCTGTAGTATTCTTACATGGTCCCCTTTCAAATGTTAGCCAGCCGAGCTCAGGGGATTGTTTCAAGCCACAGCGCACCTGGAAGCAGGTGGCGTTCATTTCGAACTCGTTGAAGTCGTCAAAGGGTGCCGTGAGGATCTACGTCTTGATTGTCAGCATTGTTTGTGGGTTGGCGGTCAACTTCTGGCGGTACACACCTTGGTCATCATGCCTCGCCAGGTCACCACATCTGCCTTGCACCTTACATCTTCAAGCTTGCGCTCCTCTGCATCGTCACGCGCACGCTCCAGCTCTCTTTCTTCATGCGCTTGCAGCGTATCGAGCAATGCATCCAGGTGTTCGTCAACGCCGTCATCACGTTCTCGGAACGATTCAAACCCAGCGGATAGATTCATCCGATGAGGAGATATACTCGCGTGCTGAAAGAAAGCTGGGTAGTAATATGAGAGGCTTGCATCGGAGAGAGGAAATAGCTTGTGGTCATCATCGAAGGAGAAGTAAGTGAACTCGCGCGGGCGTCTAATGGTGGTAGACTTGCCCGCGAATGGAGTAAGATTGTGGAATTGGAATGCCGCCATGAGATCGGCGAATCTTCCCGTCACCTACGAAGGCGCCTTCTTCCACACGACGCTCATTAAGTCGGCGATGTAGGAAAGCGGCATCTGCTTAAGACACCAACCGAACACGTGCAGCGCGTCGCGAGGCAAACGCGCATGGCATCGGCCCGCTGTTCCCGAAGCATCCCCGAAGCATCTACTTTGAATAAAAGGCAAATAACACAATTGCATTCTTGACGCTCCCGGCAGTAGTGTCATTCAGACAGCATTACATGTTCACTGTGAACCCGGCGACATCCATTCACCTACTGTAGCTCGTGCCTTCCCAATGGAGAATTGTGTCGCACTCACCCACTGATTTCAACCAATCGAACCTGCTAGCACCTTCTATGCTCTAACGTCATCATGCGTTTGGGCTAGCATCACGCAGAACCGCGCCGACGGCTGCCACCACTTTCCATGCTTTAGCCCCGGGCGCTCAATGCTATCTTCTTGCCAACCCAATCCACTTCTTGCCAACCCATTAACAATTAGAAGAGTCCCGTGCCCATCCCAATTGGCCAATCACAGAACCCACCCACCGCAAGCAAACGTAAAACATCTCACACCCGTCGTCCGCGAAAAGGACCACCACAACCCGCTACAATGGTAGCCGACACCAAGCTGTACGACAGGCTAGGCGTGCCCGCCACCGCATCCGCCGAAGACATCAAGAAAGCGTACCGGAAAAACGCACTGAAGAACCACCCGGACAAGAACCCCGCCGGCGAACAGAAGTTCAAGGAAGCCTCCGAAGCCTACGAGATCCTTTCCGACCCGGAAAAGCGCAAGAACTACGATAACTATGGATACGACTTTATCATGGGCAAGGCGGGCCCGGCACCGGGCGCCGACGACTTTGCCGGGGCGGGCGGCAACCCGTTCGCTGGCGGCGGAGGTATGCCGGGTGGGTTTGGCGGCTTCGGCGGCGGAGGGCCGGGGCGGACATTCCACTTCAGCACTGGCGGCGGTGGGGGAGGTAGAGGAGGTTTTGGCGGGTTCAGCGACCCCAAGGACATCTTTGCGGAGTTCATGAGAGGGGGCGGAGCAGGTATGGGCGGCATGGGAGACGACGATGATCTGTTCTCCTCGTTTGGCGGTGGCATGGGCGGAGGTATGCCGGGCGGATTCGGATCATCGGGTGGTGGTGGCGGTAGCAGAAGGAGTCGCGGCACGCCGTTCGGCGGTAGGCGGAAAGAGCCTGAGATGGAAACCACGGTCGTGGAAAAGCCGCTGCCGGTATCGTTGCAGGATATCTTTAATGGCGCGACGAAGAAGTTGAAGGTTCAGAGGAAGACGTTCGATGCACAGACTGGAAAGCAGTCAGTAGAGGACAAGGTGCTCTCGGTTCCAATCAAGCGAGGATTGAAGCCTGGGTCGAAGATCAAGTACCCGGACATGGGCGATCAAGTCGAAGGTGGCACACAGGATTTACACTTCATCGTGAAGGAGAAGCCTGACCCGCTCTTCGCTCGGGACGGCGACGATATCAGACATTCAGTGGAGATTGATCTTAAAGACGCATTATGCGGATGGAGCAAGACGGTTCAGACGATCGATGGGAAACAAGTATCTGTGTCGTCGAGCGGGCCGACACAGCCAACGTTCGAAGAACGCTTCCCTGGCTTAGGCATGCCGAAGCCCAAGAATCCAAGCCAACGAGGGGACTTCATTGTGGGGGTTAAGATCAAGTATCCAAGCAGCTTGTCCCCGGATCAGAAGAGAAAACTTAAGGAAATACTCTAGATTGGTGCCCACAACGGTGAGAAGAAGTCAGTGCGAAGAAGAAAAGAAGGGTGGCATGTTTTATTGTTTAGAGTTGCGAGGCATGGCGAGGCGCATACTCGGCGTTTCTTGTTGTTGTTAAAGAGGTTCTTCTTTTTTTCATAGGGCGGATTGCATATCAAGTGCTGATGGCATGGCCGTGGTTGAGTTTCATGCGAGCATGAGGCAATGCATTGCCGATATCTAATGCGTGTAGATGTTTAGTACGAACATTGTGTAAATGTGCATTTTCAGTGTTCATTTGACTCGACCACGTAAATGGTGAGATCGACGAGCAAGTATGAGTTTTGTCTTCTGCGCCTTTCATTTTCCAGTCACTTTGAAATGCTATCAGTGCGTCCCTACATAGTAGGTATGCTTTGGAGGCTGGCTTTCTACGCCGTACGAACGTGGCAGCCGCTTCCAACCTTGAAGTGCACGTGATCGAGAAACAGTCTGTTCTTGCCGTCAAAGTTTTGCATGCCCTTTGAAGGCCTCAATATTGCTACAAGATAGTATTCCAGCATCACGGATGTCCATGGGAATGTGAATTACTGCCATACATTTAGGGAATAAAACAACGAAATGTAAAGACAGGCATGGGCGTGCATTTTATGTTGC
This sequence comes from Hortaea werneckii, assembly GCA_037044905.1. Taxonomy (NCBI): domain Eukaryota; kingdom Fungi; phylum Ascomycota; class Dothideomycetes; order Mycosphaerellales; family Teratosphaeriaceae; genus Hortaea; species Hortaea werneckii. Next base: position 6,716 of record JBAOKB010000065.1, on the reverse strand, counting down.
GCTCAAGTCCAGCACCAGTCCTTGGCGGCATTAGCGCACGGGTACATCCGAAAAGCGAGCACACTTCTCGATTCTTTTCGCAAAGTTCAGTTGACAGTCGAACTGCACGCCCAGTCAACTCGATACTAACACAGTCGCCATGGCCCAAGGCAAGAAGAACGTCGCAAAGCCAGTTAAGGGTATGTTCGCAGTTTGCGCAGTCACAGCGAACAAAATGAGACTGCGTCCCGCCCATCAAGGAAGAGGGCTAATCATTTCACAGGCGCCGCGAAGCCCGGCAAGCCTTCTGCGCAGGCCTCTGCCGCCGCGAAGGCCACTCTCCGTGGTGTAAGCATTCCTTGAGGCGTGTCAGAGCAACTCATCATTCTGACGGCCTGTTTCTTGCAACAGGTCAACTCGCACAAGGTCCGCAAGGTCCGCACCAACACTTCGTTCCACCTGCCGAAGACCCTCACCCTCTCGCGCTCGCCCAAGTACCCGCGCAAGTCGGTCCCGCACGAGCCCCGCTTCGATGCCTCCAAGGTCATCATCCACCCGCTCAACACCGAGAGCGCGATGAAGAAGATTGAGGAGAACAACACCCTCGTCTTCATTGTGGACACCAAGGCGAACAAGAGGCAGATCAAGGACGCCTTGAAGAAGCTTTACGATGTCGAGACCGTGACCTTGAACACCCTCATCAGGTATGAAAATGGAGTCCTTGCAGAGTTCTAGGGCATGTACTAATCTCTTCATAGGCCGGACGGCTCCAAGAAGGCTTTCGCCCGCCTGACTCCGGACGTCGACGCTCTTGACATTGCCGCCACCAAGCTGGCTATTGTATAAGCCATGACCAGACGTGTTAGACTAGACATTACGACGGCGTTCGCTGGAGTTCGGAAGCAGTCCCAGAGGAAAGATACCCGGCTGCAGATGCGTTTACTGTTCGATCAGTTGGCGTATCATCAGAGTGTAGTAGACAAATTACTATACAATCAATTGCGATGCACGCTTCAGCGTCGCTCGTCGTCCAATGCATAAAATGCTTTGGGTCTCAAAACATTTCACCGCTAATTTACAGTCCTTGTGGTCCATGTTTTCCATACTTTTACAATCCCTTCGTACTTTACAGTGATTTCGGCGCCATGCTATGCAAAAAGTCCTTTCCTTTCAATTGTCTACATCGATCGCATCTGCTCCAGGTGCTTGATGACGGTCATGTTGGCATCCATGTAGCGGTCGACGCAGTTCTGCATGCAGGGTTGCTCAGATCGGTCGAGTCCTCCGGAGGTGATCTTGCCGGTGATGCACTTGCGGAAGCAGCTGCGCGGTAGTATTAGCGACCATTGTAGCGAATCCCATCATCTTGCCAATGCGTACGTATCCGTCAGGCTGTGCACGACCCCCTGGATCTGCGCCTTCTGGTTCTCGCCTTGGATGAACTGGTTCAGCTGCTGCTTCTCCTGCGGCGACATGTTCTGCAGCTGCTGCATCGTCTCGGGGCTAACGCTTGCGGAGTCCATGATGGGTTGTTCTATGGTGCAATTCGGATGCGATGCGATGTGATGTTTGCCGTTGTTATCGATGGCTATATGTAGTGGAGTGAATGCGACGCTGCTTCAAGATGCTCTCTCTAGTCTTTGCCATCCGCATGTCATGGTTCCTGCAGTCGCTTCTGCGCTGACGGGCTTGGCAGCTAGGGACGTGCGCTCTTAGCGGGGTTGCCGGCGAGATTGAGAAACTTCGTCGTCAGAGCAAGGAATCGTGCGCACTGGAGCAGTTCAACCACAGCACCTTCTCGCCCAACACTTGCTCACCTGCATTGTATCCGACTCCCTCCCTGCACCCTTCAGCCGCCCACGACTCTGCACCTGCAGCTGAACCCGCTTCCCACTTGGCACCGAACCCAGCAGTCTACCACGTCGCCCGTCCGACTGCGCACACCACCATGTCCAGCAATATACCCAACAAGAGGGGCCAGTCCATGGATCCCGCGCCCACGTTCGTTCCTCCTCCTCCTGCCGCACCCACTGCGCATTCTGATCTACTTGGCCGCATGTACTGACCTTGTCGCAGACCTCAGAACACCCCCATGGTATCCCTCCCAACTGTCGCTCATCATGTGGCGAGCGCAACTGACGCTGATGTCCGCAGAACAACGCACCCATCTCCTCCCGCGCCCAGGCACCACAGGTCCCGAGCATCAACGAGGGTACGCATCCGCTTAATACATCTTCTCTCCTCTTCGCGCCACTCCACAGTGCACGTGCTAACAAGCTTTGATCTGCAGAGGACCTCGACCGCGCTGCCGCCGCCTCTATATTCGCCCAGAACCCAAAGCTTGTGTCAATGATGCAGAACAAGCTGCAAGGCCTCGTCGGCAAGTCCTCAGGCTACGTCGAGTCTCTGCCCGCCCCGGTCCGTGAGCGTGTTGCTGGCCTGAAGGGCGTCCAGAAGGAGCACTCCAAGCTCGAGGCTGAGTTCCAGGAGGAGGTCCTGGCTCTGGAGAAGAGATTTTTCGCCAAGTTCACTCCGCTGTACGAGAAGCGCTCTAAGATCGTAAACGGACAGACCGAGCCGAGCAAGGAGGATGTTGAGGCCGGTAGGGCGGACGAGGAAGAGGATGAGGAGACCAAGCAGGCACAGGCCGAGGTCGACAAGCAGGCCGACGAGGCCACTGCCAACATGAAGGGTATCCCAGAGTTCTGGCTCAGCGCGATGAAGAACTCCTCCCTCGCCGAGACCATCACCGACCGTGACGAGGAGGCGCTCAAGCACCTCACCGACATTCGCATGGAGTACCTCGACCGCCCAGGCTTCCGTCTGATTTTCGAATTCGCCGAGAACGACTTCTTCACCAACAAGCAGCTCACGAAGACATACTACTACCAGGAAGAGAACGGCTACGGTGGCGACTTCATCTACGACCACGCGGAGGGTGACAAGATTGAATGGAAGGCAGGCAAGGACCTGACGGTGAAGGTCGAGAGCAAGAAGCAGAGAAACAAGAGTATGTCCACCGCTTTTCTGGAGCCAGCTAGCGTGCGCACAAGATCTCTCGGTTTGTTCCGAATGCTAACTCTACTTTAGACACCAAGCAGACGCGCGTAGTGAAGAAGACCATCCCCACCCCATCCTTCTTCGACTTCTTCAACCCCGCCAAGCCGCCAAGCGACGAGGACGAGGATGTCGACGATGACATCGAGGCTAAGCTTGAGCTTGACTACCAGCTGGGCGAAGACATTAAGGAGAAGCTGATCCCCCGCGCGATCGACTGGTTCACTGGCGAGGCGCTGCAATTCGAGCAGGGCTTCGATGACTTCGACGAGGATGAGTTCGAGGATGAGGACGATGAGGATGACGAGGACGAGGATGAGCGCGATGAGGATGAGGACGAGGAGGACGAGGACGAGGTAAGCATGACGAGCCTCCTCGCAAAACTCTCGAATGAACCAAACTAACAGTCGAAACAGGAGGATGGCTCTAAGCCGAAGCAGGAGACTGCCGAGTGCAAGCAGAGCTAAGCGATACTAGCCCGCACCTTTTCTAAAGCAGCAGCACTTCGACCTTCTTACTTTCTTCCCCCTTCCCCCAACCTCTTTCGGTCTAACGAGCATGAGAAACTCTTTCCCCCAAAAAAACCGCCTTACCTTAATCACCTTTTTATCTCACTAAAAAAAAATTCTCTTCTTCTTCCTCCTTCCTACCTTTCACACCTTTTGTGCGTCGGTAATAGCTCTCTGAACCCCAAAACGGTCAATGGAAAGAAAAAAAAGGAATAAGAATAAAAACAGCAACAACTAGTCACATCTCCCCTTCATTCTATGATTGACTGCACCAATTTGATTTATTTACTTCTTCTTCTTCGTCTGTAAAAAGAAAAAGAACAAAAAAAAAAAGCTGGGTGAAGAAAATAGCTCCGTCCCTCTTTCCAAGGGCTTCCCAACCAATTGGCTATGTTCTCATGTCGATGCCTTCTTTCCACTCTCCATTTCCTTGGCCGTCTCTGGGCCCAATTCCAAGGAAGAGGGATGAGAAGGGCGCTTTACAGTGATTTGTGCTACAGCAAAATAGCGCCTTTTTGGTACCAAAAAAGACTCTCAATTGTCTCTACGCCGCAGCGCTATGCAGCCCGCGTCCCAATACGGATGAAGATGAAGGAAAGAATAAAAGGCTAGCATCTCCCGTATGACGAGGTAGAGATTATCTGACCCGCTAGCTCAAAGAGGGGGAAAAAAGAGGGGGAAACAGAGAACTCCCACGCTATACACATCCGAGGAAAAAAAAAAAAAAAAAAAAGAAGAAGAAATCTTCCAAGCCCTCGCCACTAATCTATGTCTTCTCCAGAGTCCCCCTCACTCTCTACTTCTGATCTTTCTTCTTCCGTAAAGTCTGGCCCTCGCCTTTGAATTGATTCTTCTGCTCCGCTTCCGCCGCGGCCTGCGCCTCCTGGTTCTTCAACGGCTTGATCTCGTACCCGAAGAAGAGCTTGTTAGGAGGCAGACGTAAGGGTTGGGGTCCGTTCCGTCTCCTGATCGTCTTAGGTAGGGCGTTTGTGGGTATGCTTGTGCTCTGGACAGGGGTGCCTGTGCCGGGGGTGGATGAGGGGGTGGATGTCGATGTCGCTGCGGATTTGCCCTTTTTCGGGACTAATCTGTTGCCTGAGCCGGTGAATGCGGATGAGGCTTTGGCGTGGCCTACGGCGGCTGTGTTGGAGTTGGGCGCGATGGCAGAGTAGTTGATTGCTTGGGCCATGCTTCCTTCGGTGTGCATCATGCCGCCCTTGCCTGCCATCGCGCTGCCGATGCTTCTTGGTGTGCTTGTCCCGCTAGTCTTGCTCGGTTCCTGGTAGCCTACGGGAGGGGCAAAGTCCACTTCGAGATCCGTCTCTTGAACACTGACCGCGTGCTTCTCGCGATCGGGTTTGACCTCCAACACTGCAATTTCGTAGACATCGTCGTTGTAGGAGAAGGTAAAGACGTCGCCGACTGTCAGGCAAGAGAAGTTCCGGAATGCGGTTTCGAGCACGGCTTTAGGGTCGGAGATTTCGAGGAAGTTGGTGTTCTGCGGCTGAAGCTTGATGAACTGGCCGGGCGGCAGGTCGGTGCTCTTGGTCTGAAGGAGGTCGCCGGGTTCCAGCAAGAGGGTCTGCATGAGCCAGAACGGCAGGTAGCACCTTCCCTCTTCGGCGGTGAACTCTAACACACCAGCGTGGGTGCTCTTGCTCTTTGCGCCGTTGATGAGCTCGAACAGCATCGGGTAGGTGATATGCAGCTGCGTAAGCTTGTCCAGGGCCGAGGCCGGTAAGAAGATCTTGCCGCCGTGGTTGGCGCTCTCGCGTTCGGGGCCAGGCATCATGGCGATAGGATAGCAACGGTAATACTCGTCGAAGCGGCGGGGACGGCCCCCGCGAGCCATCATAGCCCGTTGGTACATGCCCATCGCCTCATCGGGGTCCTGGAAGTTGTAGTATGACATGTTGATGCTGCTGTAGGTGTAGGAGCAGGAGGAGGTTAGGATGGATCGGTCAAGACATGTGTCTGCTCGCCTGCTTGTGAAGTTGACTGCGCTCGCTTCGATGCTCCGAGCTTCATGAAGACCAGACCAGTGACGACAACCATGGACAACCTGGAAGCGGACTTCTACTTATCAGCTTATCAGTTGATGCCTGAGGCCTGAAAGTAACTGGCGAAGCTGCAGTGGAGGTGCCCGCGGGCGGTATTCGAAGTATTCGAACCAAATAGGTACATAGTAGGCGCGAGTGCTCGATTTTGCGCCTACTTCACAACATGCTGAACGCCGTCGCGTGACGCACAGCTCTTACCACCATGTTCTTCCTGAAGGAAGTTTGCAACGTGTCGGACTATTACGGCTACTCGCTGTTGCACATCACCTCCTGGGGCCGTTTATAACGAGCGCCCGAGCAGATCGGAATTCTCGTGGACAGCTGCCATGTCGAAAACTAAGAAGCCAACTGCAACGACGAAGCTGGGAGCCCCTGCCGGCTTTTCAAAAAGAACCGGCGCATCTGGAATTTCCAGAGGCCGCCCCCCACTGGCCAAAAGGCCTATAGCTGCTCTCTCCGCTGAGAAGACCCGCCAACTGATTAGGACCCACCACCAGCTCAATAAGGAGCTCGTGAAAGCAGAAGCTTTAGGGGATCATGAGGGAGTGACGGAGTTGAAGAAGCGGATCGAGGAGTTTGGAGGGCTGGAGAGCTATCAGCAAGCCAGCATCCAGGGCCAGGCAAAGGATCGTGGCGGAGACTCTTCAGTGGTTCTCATGAAATGGCTGAATTCAATGTCTAATTCAACACAGGCCAACTCATCAAAGCTAAGACTTCTTGAGGTTGGGGCTTTATCCACGAAAAATGCCTGTTCCAAATCAGGCATGTTCGACATTGAGCGGATCGACCTGAACTCACAGGCTGAAGGCATCAAGCAACAAGATTTCATGGATCGCCCATTGCCATCGTCCGACAGCGAGCGTTTCGACATCATCTCACTCTCACTGGTACTCAACTACGTTCCAGACGCCGAAGGGAGAGGCGAAATGCTGAGGCGGACCTGCCAATTCCTCCGTACTGAAGGCAGTACTGCGCCTGTAAATGATACCAAGACGCCATTCCCTGCGCTTTTCCTGGTGCTCCCAGCACCCTGTATCTTCAACTCAAGGTACATGAACGAGGAACGTCTGACGTGTATTATGGCTAGCCTCGGCTACATCCTTCTCCGCTT
>JBAOKB010000064.1:0-65390 GCA_037044905.1 Hortaea werneckii | reverse complement strand
ATAGACCTTGCACATCGAGTAGTGATCGCTGTCGATGACAATATCCTCCAGCTGCTTCAATGTGAAGACCCGATATGTGCTTTCGTCATTCCGGTCGTATATGCTGCCGTGTGGGATAGCGTGGACCTCTTCAATGCCGCCATTCTCTCTTGAGTCAAGAACCTCGCAGAAGATACTGGTGCACGGCTGTTGGTCCTCCGGTAGGACTTTCCTCCTCAGCAAAGCATTACAGAACGTGGATTTTCCAGCGTTCAGATCTCCAGTCACCAGTACCTTACTCGCAGTATCTTCTATCCGCTCTCGTAGCGAGAAGAGATGCCGTATGCTGTTATTGATTTGGTTGTCCAGCAGAGAAGCTACGCTCTGTTTCTCTAAAGAATGTACGATCTCGCTCTGCTGTAGACCCTCCATCTTCAACTCGATTTTGAGCACAGAGAAATCTTGTGCAAGCTGAGGCGTAACCAGTCTAGGTGGGGCTTCGGCTTGCTTCGAAACTGCGCTGCTGCTCGACTCGGCTTCTGCGGATTGGTGCTCTCCCAAAGACGTACCCGCCCGTCTGAGGGCATGCGGTCTGACAGGAGCTTTACCATTGTCTCGGTGTGAGTCCGCCGTAGATTGTGTGTGGGATAAGCCTGGCCGTACATCGTGCCTCGGTTGACGTTCGGGGGAGGGTGGTCTTTGTACGGTCGGATAATGGGCTGGCCAGGTCGCGTTCATCTCTTGCAGCTTTTTCAGAGTCTCCACAGTCTGGTTGATTGCTCTGCCCAGAGCTGTACGGTTTTGATTGTAGAAGAGTTGGTGGACATGGCTCGCTACTGCTCGCCGCTCGTGTTCGGACGCTGCGTTGCTCTCCCCTGGGCCAACCGGCGTGTGCTCCGGCGTAAATCGATCTTGCGATAAGCCGGCATGCCATGCGCTCGCGTCGATGTTGTCGCCATCCATGCTCCCTCCATACCCTGAATCTTCGTCCAGCATCGCTTGGAGTCTCGCAGCGCTCTCGGATGTCGAACCGCTTCCAACGGTCATATACTGAGGCCGCTGCCCGCTAGGGCCTGGCGGTGCGAAGGGATTGTTAGAAGTCATGTCGGTCGGCGTCAGCTCATGACAGCAGCGGTGGTGTCGTTCTGAAAGTGAAATACATCTCCAAGTTCGATGCGAACGAAGGAGTGGCGCGCCGGCTCGGAGAATAAGCGAGCCCAGGTCCGACTCTCGGCTAGATCCGAGCATCATCGGATCAGGCTCCTGCCACCCGACTGCAACGGTTGTCACCTTCGTCACTGCGGGTAGGAAGGGAAGAACGTCAGGGTAATGTTGTTGCCTTCGCATTGGACATTCATATGAAAGGCTATAGTTGAAGCTTTGGGCTTTGCAGCTTGCTACCTTACATATCGCTGTCAATATCGCTGCCGCTCGTTCCAACCCCATCCATTAAACACTATCGCCTGCGCGAGCAGCCCGGAACCATGAATGTACGACGGCCACATGTCTCATCATACGCTGGTTGCCACTGACATGCAATCACATAGATCGTAGAATGGGCTTTCGGGAAGCGCATGACGCCCGCCGAGCGTCTGCGCAAGCACCAACGAGCATTAGAGAAGACGCAGCGTGAGCTAGACCGCGAGAGAACAAAGCTGGAGAACCAGGAGAAGAAGCTGGTCCAAGATATCAAGAAGAATGCAAAAAATGGACAGATGGGCGCAGTCAAGGTACAGGCGAAGGACTTGGTTAGGACGAGGAGATACATCCAAAAGTTCTACCAGATGCGAACGCAGTTGCAGGCGATAAGCTTGAGGATACAGGTATGGATTATGCTTCATGCGCGGAGTCGCTCACGCAGGACGGGACTGACCAGGCTTTACAGACTGTGCGGAGTAACGAGCAGATGATGCAGAGCATGAAGGGTGCGACCTCGCTGCTGGGAAGCATGAATCGGCAAATGAACCTTCCCGCCCTGCAGCGGATAGCCATGGAGTTTGAGAAGGAGAACGACATTATGGACCAGCGACAGGACATGATGGACGACGCAATCGATGATGTGACCGGCTTAGAGGATGATGAAGAGGAGGGAGAGGAAGTCGTGAATAAGGTGCTGGACGAGATAGGAGTGGATCTGGGCCAGTCGGTATGTCTTTCCGCAGTCGATGAGGTGTTTATCATTACCATGCTGACAAGATACAGCTCGGCGAGACCCCGCAAGGACTACAGAGCAACGCCGTCGGTGAAGGCAAAGTCGCCGAAGCTGTTGGAGGTGGTGATCCCGGTGATGATGATTTGCAAGCACGACTTGATAGTTTACGAAGATAACGATGTTAAGCACGCCAATGATGAACCCTCTTCTAATCCTACGAGTCGAAAACGATTTCGCTTCTACAGCTCGGCTGAGTTTTGATACTCATGGGGAACCACTGCAGACCACAAACTGCGGCTGAACAACCCACACGCGCAAGGCCTCAGAGTTCAACAAGGAATCAAGTATTTTGCGGGACATGAAGACGTAAGTGTTCTTCGTCCGAGCCAGATCAGCACTCACATCTACTTCTGTTGTACTTTCGGCAGGCGGACGGCTCAGTCATGCAATCAGATTATCCTAGTTGCCTGTAGTGCCTCTTATATCGGGCGACCAGCTTCGACAGGGTCCGCTTGATGCTGGGAATCTCCTGATGTAAGATGGCGGGAGGAGAGTAATAGAGAGCCACCCCAATATCAGAATGCGATCCTGTCTTCAGCGGCGTCTGCTGCAGCATATAGATGTCGTTTCAGATAATCTGCGACATACTACTGTGCAATGACAGGTAGCCTATGTACATAGTATCGGCATTGGCTGACCGATCTAGCCGAGCAACTGATGCAGGGATCCGGTTCGGCTTCACGACGTGGGGCGTCTGGGCGACGCTTGCGGTGCCTGGGAGCATCTGTATCCTTGAGACTCTGAAGATGTACATACGTTCGCTAGCCGTGGGCAGTTCATCAGCATAGGTGTTTCGTATTGTGCAGAGTGATCAGCATATGGCATGCTGGATTAAGGCCGGATCAGTGGTGCTTGAGCCAAGGATTTGCGTCTGAGCCGCTCGAAGCCTCGCAACGCGACCCCTCCTTTCATACACGCAACGCCTCCAACCTGCCTGCGCCTACCTTCAACGTCCTTCCACCTGCACCCATTTGGCTTCAGCCAGCTTCTGCATTTCACTCTTCCGTGTCATCCTGACCAAGTGGTCGTTGAGGTCGGTGTCTGCCTGTCCACGTGCCTGGGAAAGGCGCGGATTTAGAAACGGACCCGCAGCTGGCGCACCACAACGTCACAGCTGGACTTCGAGGCGGAACCTGCGTGTGCTCGCAAATCCACCACCGGTCACAGTTGCCGCTGAGACGCCCTCAAGCTACATCACACGCACTAGAAGCAACCATTCTTCCACGCTCAAGCTCAGCCAAAGCTCAGAGGCTCCTTGTCGGGCGGTTTGCTGGTATTGGGGGTCTTTGTCGCCATTATCGCAGCTCCATTCCGTAAGCGGACCCCTTGTTCCCATGACTCTGCGCAGGCCCGCTGCATGTCTTTCAACCACACCTTACCTTACAGTCGACCCAAACAATTCCACAAAGCGGCGCGAGACTCAATTGCTGGAACCTGCGCTGACATCATCATGTGTACCTGCAGCTTACAATAGGTCTACCGTACCCACCATCCTTCCTAATCCGTCCCGCTCGCCTCCCCCTTCCGCACTTCAGCCCGCGCAGCCGAAGCAGTCTCGGCTGACCGCAACAACACTCCAACGAATATCCCTCGACTCACCAACCGGCGCTATATGAGCGGGGCTACCCCCAAGCCTGGCCCGAACCCTACGGGAACGAAGAGACGCAGTCTCTCTGGCCAAGGAGGCCTGCTAAACAGGATGTTTGGAAGCTCGAGCAACGGCAAAGACAATGGCGTAGAGGCCAGCAGCTCCGCTGCAGACGCGCAAAACGACGGGACATCGCCTCAGGCGCCCAAAAACGGCTCCGGCCAGAACCCTATGGGTGCTATTGACGAGCAGAAGGACCAAGCAAATGACATGCGAAGTCCTACCCGAAAGTCTGCAGACGAGAGCGCGAATTCGGAGAAGAAGAGGAGAAGTAGTGGAGTTGGACGCGCACGCGACCTCTTCAGTAGTGCGAAGCAGTCATTGCACAACTTCGGCAGCTCGCCGGACAACAAGACAACGGTACCGCAGACACCCATGCAGAAGCTCGGTAAGACTGATCCGGCGCTGAATGTGCCGCAGGGCAGCTTCAATAACTCCGCAGGCGAATCTGTGCCTGGTCCCCGCTCTACATTCTTTGTAGGCGTGACCGAAGATAAGAACAAGAAATGCCGGCGTACCATGGAGGATACGCATGCCTACCTGTACAACTTTCTCAGCACGCCTGCGCCAGCTCTCTCTTCCGAGGCATCGAGCAAGACCCGCACTTCCATCACTGAATCAAGTACCGCGCTCTCAGAAACTAGCAGTCAAGGTGTGACGGAGACCGACAATGGCTATTTCGCGATCTTCGATGGACATGCTGGAACCTTTGCGGCAGACTGGTGCGGTAAGAAGGTGCACATTCTGCTGGAGGAGATTATTCGCAAACATCCAAATACGCCTATACCCGAGCTGCTTGACATGACGTTCACATCAGTGGACCAACAGCTTGAAAAGCTTCCCTTGAAGAACAGCGGGTGTACGGCAGTCATTGCAGTGCTGCGCTGGGAAGACAGAATACCAAATGCACAGTCAGCTACAGGCTCTACGGCAATCGCGCCAGCTGCAGCGGCGGCTGTCGACGCAGAGAAATCGAACGAAGGGAAGGCCACAGCCGATGTGCAAAGTGGACAGGATGCTGCGAGCACAGAAAGTAAGCTGCGGAAATCAGCCTCAAGGCAGCGAGTGCTGTACACTGCGAACGTGGGCGATGCGCGTATCGTGCTGTGCCGCAACGGCAAGGCCCTACGACTATCATACGATCACAAGGGCAGCGACGAAAACGAAGGCAAGCGCATTGCTGGCGCGGGCGGGCTGATCCTGAACAACCGTGTCAACGGCGTGTTGGCGGTGACTCGTGCGCTTGGTGATGCGTACATGAAGGATCTGGTTACGGGCCATCCTTACACCACCGAGACGGTGATCCAGCCGGACATTGACGAGTTTTTGATCCTGGCGTGCGATGGCGTAAGTACCCATGTCTCCAGACACAATGCGATGATCGAGCACTTGCTGACGTTACTTTCAACAGCTCTGGGACGTCTGTTCCGACCAAGAAGCCGTCGACCTCGTGCGCAACATCCACGACCCCCAACAAGCCTCCAAGGTCCTCGTCGACCACGCCCTAGGCCGCTTCTCCACCGACAACCTCTCGTGCATGGTCGTGCGCTTCGACAGCAAAGCCGTGCAGCAGACAGCCTCGAACCAAGCGCAGCTGATCGGCGTCGATGGGGATCCTGCCACGACCGCCGGCGGCATCAGCGAGGCCGAGGCCCTAGTCATGGAGAGCAAGAAACAGCTGGATGAGACGGGCGAGGGCCTCGATCGTATTCCTAGCGACCTTATCGAGCAGGATGAGGAACATGATGCTGAGCCCGGCCCGGAGCTGAACGCGGATGCCCTAGACAAAGCAAGGAAGGATCTTAAGCCGCAGCCGCCGCCTGATGGTGGTGCGGCTGCTGGGGGGAGTTAGTGCGGGTCGCATGTTTGAAGGAAAGGAAGGGAGGGAGGGAAGGAGGGAGGGGGTGGGGATGTATTGATTTTTCTTTCTTTTTTTGGGGGGGGGGGGGGGGGGGGGGGGGGGGGATGGGCAAATGATTACGAGCACGATGCTATGCGGTGGAAGGAGACTTTGGAGCAGGAACTGGAGACGCGTCAAGCGGCGCGGGGGGGAGCACAAATGCATTGAGATGAGAGGTGAGCTGGGCGCTTAGAAAGCACGGTGGTGTTTTGTGTGTGTTTGAGACGTGCGGAAAGCGGTTCTGTGGCTTTTCCTTCAGAGTGAAGGCATGATGGCTGCTGCTATAAGCATCTCTTTTTTTCCCCTCGTCTTTGTTTTTTGTTCATAGCGGAGTCAAATGCAGAAGGTGAAGTCTCGGCAGTTCAACTTGCGTATCGTTCCTCCTGCGTTAATGGCAAGGGATAGCGTACTGTGGTTCATATAATCTGCGCATACTATGTATCCTCTTAACCGAGCATATTCATGCCAAGACCCTCTCGTACAGTCGTAGCAACAGGATTCAGGAGATTGCATTTCGGGTGCAATGGTGGATCTCAGGAACAATCACGTGCGCATTGTTGCCTCCCCACATCCTGCCCCGCGGTGGGGAGGGGGGACGTCATGCAACAGCTTGCAAGGTTGGAAAGGATCACTGACGGGCGCGTCCGACATAGCTCCGTCCAAGCGCACCTCGATTCAACCAACCCGCCTACACTTTCCCAAACCGCCTCAAGTGCTAGCCCAATTTCTTGACTGCTAAGAATCCGGGCATGGCCACAGCGGGAAGGACTCACGATGGATGATCGCGCGGCTCCGGCAGCCCAGAAGTACCTCGACCCGGATCAGGACGAGGAGGAAGTAGGACCGCGGGGCGAGAGACCCCAGCAGACAGCGGCGGCGGGTGAGGCGTCTGGCAGCGCCGGGACAGACCTTGCACCGGGCCACGATGATGCCAGCGTAGCTCCATCAGCAGCATCCACTCAGCCTCAGCCGGACACTAAGACCACTACGCCGACCCATGCAGACGCGAAGGAAGGTCACGAGAGCGATCAACATGACCCGTCGAGACATCACCACCCCGTTTCCTCTACCACCCACCCTGCGGCCCCCGCAGTAGCGCCAGGTGCAACAACAGCAGGCTCGCCGGCCGATGTCCCTACAGCTGCTGCTGCGCCGCCGCCGCACTTTGTCGCGCCTTCGTCCTACCTCCGTCCACTGTCACGCGATCCGTTTGCGAGGAGTCCATCGGCGTCTGGGCCTACGCCGTCGTCGTCGGGCCAGCAGAAGAAGGTGCAGATGGTCACGCCGATAGATCGGGAGCAGATTGAAGGGCTGGTGAGTTTGTGCAATCCCCTCCAAGCCATGGTTCGAGAGACGTAGGTGGTGGCTGACTAAGATTCTTCTCCTTGACAGCGTGCCATTCGCGCCTTCCTCAAAGTGCGCACCAGCTACGATGTCCTCCCGCTCAGCTACCGCCTTATCGTCTTCGACACGGGGCTCTTAGTCAAGAAGAGTCTGAACACCCTTGTCCATCAAGGCATTGTCTCCGCGCCACTATGGGACTCCCAATCGTCGACCTTTGCGGGGTTACTCACTACCTCAGACTACCTCAACGTAGTCCAGTACTACTGGCAGAATCCCGACGCACTAGCGCAGGTAGACCAATTCAAGCTAAACAGCCTCCGGGACATCGAGCGCGCCATCGGCGTCGCCCCAATCGAAACCGTCTCCATCAACCCCAACCAACCCCTTTACGACGCCTGCCGCCGCATGCTACAATCCCGCGCCCGCCGCATCCCGCTCATCGACGTCGACGACGAGACCCAGCGCGAAATGGTCGTGAGCGTCGTAACCCAATACCGCATCCTGAAGTTCGTCTCCGTCAACGTGAAGGAGACCCAATCGTTGAAGAAACCCCTGTGGGAGATCGGCGTCGGCACCTTCGAGAACTTGGCGACAGCTACCATGGATACGCCCGTCATGGACGTCATCCATATGCTCGTGAAACGGGATATTTCGAGCGTGCCGATTTTGGATCGCGATGGGACCGTGTTGAATGTGTTTGAGGCCGTGGATGTCATTGCGCTGATTAAGGGCGGCGATTATGAGAATCTGAACCTCAGCGTGGGGAAGGCGTTGGAGAAGCGGTCGGAGGTATGGTTTTTCTTTTCTACCCCCCTTTTGACTCCCTTCATCTTTTTGAGAAAAAAAAAATTCTTGCGTTCCTCTTCCCCTCAGCATTTCCTCGCCCGGAAGCCAAAAGAAAAGAAAAGAAAAGAAAAGACATAGAAGAAGAACAAAAGAAAAGCATCAAATCTTTTCCAGGACCATTCTCGCTAACTCACTCGATCTTCTTCACAGGACTTCCCCGGTATCTACACCTGCACGCTCAACGACCGGCTCGACACCATCTTCGACACGATCCGGAAATCCCGCGTGCACCGCCTCGTCATCATCGACGAGCGCAGCCAGCTTAAGGGCCTGATGGCCCTCAGCGATATCCTTGATTATACGCTGAATAGTCCGCTCGAGGGGGAGGAGGGCGAGGGGTGAGGGTCCGGAAGGGGGGTGGGGAGAAAGGGATGGGATGTGGTGGGAGGGGGGGGTGTGAAGGCCTAAGCGGGGAATTTGCGGGATGAGAAATGAGCACGAGGTACTCCTTTTGGTCATTGCGTGAGAACGGGGGCGCTATTCTCTTCAAGAGCGCTAACGACACTTGGCTCTCCAAGCCAACGGCATGAGTGAAGGGGAAAGGGGGAAGTGGATGACTATTGATGATGATGTGATGATGAAAAACAACAACATAATTTCAAGAGACCAACTTTGAGAGACTTCTTCGTCCTCTTGTTGTCTCTTAGAGATCGATGTATAGAGCATGAAGCATGATACCCTCTGTTGTTGCGTAAATGGTATGTAGAACAGAGTTCTTTCTTTTTTTTTTTTTTTCTTTTAAAAAGAAAAAGAAAAAGAAACCAAAAAGATTTGCTTGCCGAAGGTTGTTCCTTTCATTTCTTTTTAATAAAGTGGAAAAAACAAAAAAAGAAGAAACGAAGACAAATATGAAGACAAGTGTACATACAATGCATTGAAACAATCAGCTTGAAACTCTTTCACTTGCTTTGTTTCCTTATTTCCTCTTTCCGCCACTTTCTTCTTCTTCTAGGATTCCTCATTACTGTCTTTCACCTTTAACGGACGTGGGGGGGGGGGGGGGAGCACCGTAACTATTTGTACAAGTATGAGCTAGAGATGAGCGGACAGATGTGGAGTAGAAGGTGTAGAGAGTAGAGAGGCTGAGATAGTTAAGGGCAATATGAAAGGAACAACATTTGGTTAGTAGGGACCTATCTTTAGGGATCGAGGATTTTTTTTTTTTTTTTTTTTTTTTCAGGGGCAGAGGATATTTTGGCTGATAACATTTTTTACATCGTAGCTCTCTGATCACGACACTCATCTGAAGCCCTTTTAACAAACTCAGGGGAGAGGAGGAGGGGGGGGGAGGGGGGGGAGGGGGGGAGGGAACCGGCAAAGACTCTTTTAATCAACGACGAAAAGTCCCTGCCCCCTTACCCTCCCTCAGCCCCCTCCCGCCCACAACTCAACCCTCGTACGTACACCTTGCCCCAATCATTCCAAGTCTGGATCCAACCAAATTGTTTACCGTGCCTGCCATTCCTGGAAATACCAAGGTTCCCTGCCGCCGTACTCGGGAGCGGGGAACACGAACGGAAGGTCTACGAGCCCGTGAAAGACTTCCATCCCGACGAGTTGCATGTGGTCTACATCCTTCTCTTTCCCGCTCCGACGACGAGGATGAGGAGTTGAAGAAGAATCGGGCTCGCTGTCCGTCGCATCAGGATCAACCTCTTTCTTAACTCGAACCCCGTCCTCATCACCATCAACCTCCCGTTTCCCGACCGTCCGGGGGAAGTTTTCTGAAGGAACGGGTAAGAGGACGCCCGACTCCCAATTCCGGCAATTCATCTTCCACCCACCTCCCCCCTTTTCCTTCTGGGACTTCCGATCTACCGTCAAATTCCCCCAAGCCGACTGCGAGCAATTCGCCGACCCGACGTAGACCCATGCTACATCCCTGCTTCCACCCCCGTCACCACCAGCACCAACACTTCCCTCTGGCTCATCATCCCCAACCCGTACCCCTCCATCCTCAGAGCCGATCCCCCGCTTCCCCCTCGCGAAAAGGATCTTATTATGACTCAGCAGTCCCCGCCTCGAAGAAATATAATCCCGGAAACACTCCCGCGGGAAAGCCAGGTTCTCGAAGTACTTCCGATTCAGACAGATGGTCCCCGCTGCGCCGGCGGAAGAGGCCGTTACAGTCTCGTGGGTGGGGAAGTAGATACGAAGGGACTTCCGCACGTCAGATGGTGGTGGGAGGGGGTAGGAGGGGGAGGGTTTGGCGGTGGTGCGGGTGGTGGTACGTGAGGTTTGGAAGAAGTCGGGTTTGGGTTTCGAGGAGGAGGAGGAAGTGGATGATGGGGAAGTTACGTCGAGTCCTTTTGCAGAGGTGTAGAGGTTTTGGAGTTGGGAATCGTTTAGGGAGCCGATGGAGGAAGCGACGAAGTCGAGTTCGAGCCGATGGGTTTGGAGGCCGAGATGGCGGACTGCATTTCCCAGGCCGAGAAACCCCGTCCGTCGGGCGTCCTCGCGGTAGGAGATCCCGCCGACGGAGTGCACGAAGGCCATATGCTCCGTCGCGGCGAAGTCGAAGTTGAGAAGCCCGTCCCGCACGTCTGCGTCGACGCCTTGTTTTTGGACGAAGTATAGGAGTTCCTGGGCAAAGTGGGTCAGATCTTGCGACTGCGATTTCTTGCCGTGGGCTAGACGTGGAAGGTCGATGAGAAAGACGCTGTTCTCCATCGAACCCGTCTCGCCCCAGTCGAAGTTCAACAGATTCGCCGTCGGGACCGCGATTCGCAATTTCTCCGGGTGGAACAGCAGCATGAGTTTGGAATGCATACACCATGTCTGGCCTTCCATAGGCGGGAAGACGAGCCGGAGGAAACTTCTGATACTAGCTGCTTGGGCCTGGATTTCTTTCCTTTCGCTTTCTTGCTTGGCTTGCATGATGAAGACGCATTTCGTCTTCCCGCCTTTGAGGGGTGTTTTGAGTTTTGAGAGGACCCAGTCGATGTCCCATTGGAAAGCGGAGAGGACGGCTGTACGGAGTGTCTGAGGCTCGAGGACTTCTTCGAGTTTGATGTCGTTGTCGCGAGGGTGGCCAAAGGCCCAGGTTTTCTTGACGACGCCGTACGGATACTGGAGACTACCTGAGGGTGCTGGTTTGGAGGAAGACGGACTCTCTTGCTTGATCGGTTCTTTTCCTTCTTCGGCCTTGATGGCTGATGGGAGAGACCTATGACGATCGGTGGCAAGGTTTGCAGAGGCGGATTTGCGGTTCGCCTGTTGCTCATTGACCGCGGACGACAGGAAGTTCAGGCGGGCACCGCTTGGAAGATCAAATGTCGTCTCTTCAATCTTCGGAGCCTTCCTAGCATCACTGAGTTCCCGTGGCGAGATTGATCGTTCGCGCTTCATTCCAGCGGTACGTGCTTTTTGCCTGGCAAGACGTTCCTGCTCCATGGCACGTCTATCGAGTCCAGCCAAGCCGGTTGTGCTGGCCGACGGGACTGATGCCTCTTCATGTGTAGTCGCCGTTTGGAGTGTCTCCTGGGTTGGCAATGCGTCCTGTGCAGTGTTACTTGACTCAAGCGACAAAGCAATGGCTTTCTTCACATCTTCATCTTCGCTTTCAGAAGCCATGTTTCTGCATGGAATAGGTGAAGGTCGGAATAAGGGAAAATGTGACTTGTGCTTGACTTGTGTTGCTGGGTTGTGGCGGCTTGTTCGTAGCACTTGCCTAATCGGGCACTGAAGGGAGCCAATAAACACACGGGTCGCAAGGCTCAAGAACGGTTGGCGTGCTACAGCGTGTTCGATCATGTACAGTCAGGCAATATCTCGCGCATCAAGCTCGCTATGAGATGCACATCAACTCAATGGGTCGACAGCTGTCCAAGGCTGGAGATGAATGGCACCTCCCTACAATGGGGGTGTCGTGTGTACCAAACCTTCGCCAGGCAACCAGGCAACAACGTCCTTGATACAGCGACTTTTGTCATCTGTGCATACCAAAGGGCTAAAGTCGTCGTCTCGGCTATCTCGTTCCCCCACAACGGGGAAGTCACCCGATGGGGGGCTATGAGCTTTACCCAAACAGGCAAGTCCTTATCTCCCTCTACACCCTCCGACGCAAGATAAGCTTCCCTATGATCCAATGCGACCGCCCGGCGCTGCTCTTGTCTGCCTTTCTTGTGTAGATATTAACGATAAGAGATAATCCCGTCCAGCCATGCGTCGACGGCACATGACATTGCACCCACACGACCCCGCGCCTGTCGCGCTTCCTGCCCGTCACGCGCAAGACATCATGGCGGCGGCGGCGGCGGCGGCGGCCTTCATCCCCACCCTCGTGTCCGAGGAAGGAAGATAGGTGTGAGATGTCACTACGGTAGCCAAGCTGACTACACGTCTTGACACTACCTTGGAGGTATGACTACGACGGCGCATGAGTAACTGTCTATCGTGTTTGATTACTATCTCCCTTTGACATCTACACTTCCTTTCATTATTCAACAACATTCAGGTTCTGGTGTGCATTTGTTCCTGGGCCTTATCTGTCTTGCATTGTTCGCCGTCTTGCATACTAGCATTCTTCCTACATCTAGAGAGCATCTGTCTTTACACTAGCATCCTGGTGTCTGGTCTGGCGACGGTAGCTAGGCCGAAGAGTCAAGAATTGAGAAGCACACGTGCAGACAATACAGCAGGCGGTCACGCGGACATCGAGAGAAGCCTTCCCAAAGCCTGCAGACCACCGTGTCTTAGGCAGTGTGTGCCTATCTTAGTTCTACGAGGGAAGCTATTACCACGACTTGATCTGCCAATACCTCCAACCTCGCCGCAAATCCTACACACCAACAAGCCATGCCATGGCTACATACGCTAGTCCTGGAGCCTTCCTTACCAGCCCACTGCGAACCTACCAATGATTTCCTCTTCCGCTTCAGCAGCGCTTTCCATACCTGTGTCCCGACACCTCTCGCCTTCACATCAAACGTGCTCGGAACGCTCAGCATCGTAGCATGGCTCTTCGCCCAGCTGCCTCAGATTTACAAGAACTGGAGTCTAGGCAGCACATCAGGACTGTCCATATATTTCCTAGTTGAATGGTGTTTGGGGGATATCAGCAATCTCCTAGGAGCGCTTTTCACCCATCAAGCAAGATGGCAGGTAGCCATCGGAGGATACTATGTCTTCGTCGATCTATGTCTAGTCGGACAATGGATCTGGTATGAGAGGCTGAAGCACGGCAATATAATGCGGAGAACTTGGCCTAGAAGAGACAGCGATCGATCGCACCACGGCGCAATGGCAGAAGTAATCGACGGCCTATCCGTCGACGGATCCTCCTCAGGCGGTGAGAATGGACACAGCAACGACGACACCCCCAAAAAGGGCAAAGCCGCCACCCGCCCACGCATCATCTTCCGCCAACCAACCTTCGAACGCGACCCGAAACCCTCAGAACATCCACCTTCATCCACCAGTCCCTCCACAACCCCAAGAGGGACAACCATCCACCGCGTCAGCCCCCCTTCATCAACCTCCCCCCTTCCCTCCCCCTCCCCCCGAACCCTGCTCCTCATAGCCTGCCTCGCAGCCCTAACCCACGCCACGCCCCTCCCCTCCCCTACCTCCCCTCCCACCACAACCCCCCAACCCCCCGTCCCCAACCAACCCACCGCGCTCGAAAAAACCGGCACACTCCTCTCCTGGACCTCCACAGCCCTCTACCTCTCCTCCCGGCTCCCGCAACTGCTCAAAAACTTCCATCGCAAATCCACCGCGGGTCTCAGCCCGACCCTCTTCCTCGCCGCCTTCGGCGGGAACCTTTTCTACTCGGCCGCCCTCCTCGCGAATCCCCTGGCGTGGTCCGATATGCGACCTTACGGCGGCGGAGGCTGGGCGGGCGCACAGGGGAGTAAGAGGGCCGAGTGGGTCGGGGCGGCGTTGCCGTTTTTCCTCGGCGCGGCGGGGGTGTTGGGGATGGATGGGGGGATGGGGGTGCAGTTCTTGGTTTATGGGGAGGGTGGGGATGGTGGGGGGGAGGGGAAGGTGTTGGTGTTGGATTCTGAGGCGGGGAGGTGGAGGTTTAGGCGGGTGAGTGGGTGGTTGAGGGGGTGGGTGCCGAGGGTTTCGTCTTCGGAGGCTGGTGATGGGGGTGGTGAGCGGGGGGATGGGGCGGGTAGGGAGGGGGAGACGACGGTTTTGGTTCCCAGGGGTGAGGGGGGAAGGGGACGGGGGGAGGGGTATGGGACTGCGGCATGAGGGGATCTAATGGATTTGAGAGGGGATCAAAGATAGATGAGGTGGGATGGGGAATGAGATATGAGATATATGATCAATAGAACGAACCACTTTTTTCACGGGTAGACTATTCAGTTTCATTCTTCCGTTTGTGGTTTTGTGTGTTCTCCAACTTTTTTTTTTTTTAAATCAATAAAACAGACAGAAAAAAAAAAAAATTGAAATATCCGCTTTCGTAGCTTCATTGCGTCTACGGCGATATGAAGGCCTTGTCCACGGTTAGTTTGACGGGATAGCTAATCATGAGGCGGAGTGAAAGTGCGACGACCGATGGCATAGTCGGCACAGACTCGCAAAAGGCAAGTCCGTTTTTACTTCTTAGCGGCGGAAGTAGCATGTTCAACTGTCACCTGCCCTCGTCGATAATTGGAACCGAAAAAAAAAGGGAGAAGAAGGGATTAAAGAGAGGGATGCGAGTCCAAGGAGAAGCAGAAGAAGGGACAGCGGGAAAGAGAAAGCCCAAAGAAAAGAAGAGAAATGGAGGAAAGAGCAAAGAAGAAAAAAAAAAAAAGAAAGCTACCAGAGGAGAGATCTCGCCAAGGGGAGGGGAGATTCGAACGTACCATTGCCCCACTCACTTTCCCGAGTCCAAACTCGGAGGAAAGCGCGATTGAAGGATTGAATGCATTGAATTAATTTTTCAACGGGAGCACAAGATGCAGCCCACCGATTATTTCCCCCACCACGCCAATCGTGGCGAGGGGAACCAACAGGGAATTCTTCCCGTCGGTTCTAGGTGCCACCGTAGGTGGCGGTATTTGTTGTTTTGGTATGAATTTTTTGAAGCCCAACATAGTTATGATGGGGGGAATGGGTTGCTTCGAGGCACCCCGAGGTTAGGGGGGAGGTGACGGCGTGAGCTGGTGAAGGCTCAAGTTTACTCCCGGGGTCGGACCTGATTGTGGTCATTGAGGCAGTTGCCGGATTGTCGGATTATCGACTGCGAGGTTCTGTCAGCAACGAGGTTCGAATGGAGGACCTCTCTCCTCTGGTAGCTTGTTCTGAAAGCTGTGGGACGACAGAAAGGGATATATTCGTGGAGTCATCACGAGTGGAGACTGGCATGTGATCGGGCTGAAGCATGTGAAGGGAAGGGGGAAGCGAATGCGTGACATGTGACGGGCCGGATCAATCGAAAGAAGTGGGTGGAGAAGGCCAAGATGATGTCTGCAGAGTCCTTGCGGCTACAAATGGATCCTCATAGACCGGAGGGAGTCGACAAGGACCAGAAGCAATCGTCGGCTGCAGAGTTCGTGCGACCACTAATGGATTCTCGTTGAATGGATCCTCGTAGACCAGACGGGCTTCGACGGGGACATCATCGATCGATGGCACACATATGCCAAAAATGTTCTTAAACGTTTCGAAGTCCTCGTGCAAGTAACACTTCAAGCATAGGCCCCTATAGGTCTAACAGAAGCTAACATGTACAACAAAGACCAACCCCACAAAGAGAAGAAGGAAGCTACCAGAGGCCCCTGTACGGAAAGGGACGAGAGTGAGTGTACGTGCCTAGGTACATTAATTTTTTATCCCTTTAATATTTCCCAGCCCAAGCCTTACCCCCGGGCTGGAAATTTGTTTTTAAATCCCTCGTATGTCCCCAAGAAGTATGAATTGTGGCATCTCCTCCCATGTAACCGGAAAAGGCAGACCAGCTAACCGCAGGGCATCGATTCATTCGGGTGAACCTTGCCGTGTGAAAACAAAGGGCTCCCCGGTGAATTGGCGTAGGGCCTAGTTCGGTTGAACGTGAAAGCTGTACGTAGAGGCTGGATCTTTGACGACTCTAGTGAGATCCGGAGGACATAAGGGGAAAGCAAAGCCACGGTATTGGAAGAAAAGGCAGAACAAAAGGTGAGAAGAGGAAGAAAAGAGGAAGGAAGCAACTAGAGGTCTTCGGGAAAGTGGGCATTGTACGTACACTACTCTGATCGGCCGGCGCGGGCATCAGTTAGATCGACTGCAAGAGTAGAACAAAAAAGAAGGAATAGAAAGGAAAGAAGAAAGCTACTAGAGGTCTCGGGAAAGGGGAGGTTGTACGTACATGGTTCTAATCGGCCGGTACGGGCATCCCGCACCGGGTTCGGGCTTCGAGCCTAAGCGCGCAAACAAACGCTCAGACTGTGAATCGGGGTTCTCTGGGTTCTCTCGTACGAGAGGCCTCCAGAGGAAGCATCGGTTTCCCCTCATAGAAGGGACCTACCATGGCGCATGGCAGGTGGGCAACCGACAGCCAAAGCTGGTGTCGGCTGCTATGCCGCTGTAAGCGGCGGTATTTGTTGTAAAGTTGTACATGTTTGACACCCAACGCAGTTACGATGGGTTCGTGCTTCAAGGCACGCGTTTTCGGTTCGGGGGGGAGGTGACGGCTTGAAAGACAAGGTACTCCCGGGGAGTCGTGATCCGGCTGTTGCCCGAAAAGATGGCAAGCGGCGGCTGCGAAGTGTGTTAGTCACGAGGGTCGAATTGAAGACCTCTAGTAGCTTTCTGAAAGCAATGGGACGACCAAAAGGAATATATTTGTTTGAAAAAGACGCAGGTGAGCCGGCATGAAGCCGGATGCTCGGGTTGAGTGGGATGTCCATTCACACAACGTCCAATGTGAATGGAGAAGGGGTAGGGGAAGGCTCGTGCCTACATACAGTAGAGCGTTCGGCTCGCAAAGCTGCATGGGAGCGACTGAAAGAGTGATAGAAGCCACGCGGCAGACCGTATGGCGCATCCGTTGTCTCACAGGCACGTAAGGCGGCTGACTGCACACCGAAACCACGAGGGCTGGGATCGAAGATATGACTAGCTGACGGACTAGAGAGTTTCTGCCGAAGGCCATAGCCAGTAAATCCCATGCCATCTTCGGTTCTCGCGGTAAGACCATCACCCTGGGTGGCTATCGCGACAGGCGCCTATCAGAGGTGAAGTTTCACCTTGGGCTCGCCAATCCAGCAATATCTTTTCGCAGTTTGGGACATGGAACATTATGAGCGAGGATGTATGAGTTATTGGATCGGAACCTGTTTCTCTTCAGAATGACACCCCGACACGTGGCCCTTTGGTGTCTAGAATGCTTATTTTCAATAGCCCTAGCCTTGGAAACATGCTGTGTCATTGGAAGTTCCCGGTCGGGTCTTCAATTCTCACATCTTCTTCCGAATAGGGTAGGGCTAACATAGCTCTTCCACCGGCCGTTTTGAGTGATGGATAGCATACACTCCTTAGACGGACTTCGCCAGTCTGCAGCATTGCATATGCATCCTGCAGCGCGAAGATGTGCAGTGCAGCGGAGACTACCAACCGCTACAGCATGCTATAATGGGGAGGTGAGGCTGAGGAAGCGGAAAGAATGGCGTAGCGCGTATGTATGCCTAGGTACTATGTATGTATGAGTGTACGTACATCCCTGAAGCTGATCTGTGCATGAGCGTTCGTCATCACTTTAACGTCCAAGCCACCCGGACTCCAATGTTTCGTAAGGGACCAATATCGACCTCCACTATCCAAACACCGTTGCGAAACCCTTCTCATCTGCTCATTTCCGTGAACACTCCCACACCTGCTTTTCCATACCATTCCAATCATTTTCTCTTTCATTCAATCTCAGCCTCATCTGTGCTGTCCTTTCGTTTCTCCCAACATCGCAACAGCCGCGAGCGACGGACAACAATAAACAATCACCACCGCGGCAGCAACAAGCGCACAAGCGGAACCTCGCGACCTTGAACGTTGATTCACTGCCTAGCCTGAACCTTGTCTCGACCGTTCCTGATACTAGCATCGGCAATTCTACCTACAGTACTGTGTCGCGTAACACCAACAAAGCCGATTGCATCCAGTGGTAATCGCGAGCCAATTGCCACTGTATCGCACGCCTCCACTCCTAAACCCAGCCAACATGGCTGCCCACGACTACTATCGCCAGAATTCCTACTACACCAACCCGCAAGACGACTACGCACGCTTCGGCTACCGAACAGACGCGCCTTTACCACCATTACCGTCCAGCGCGCAGTCGCAATCCCCCTTCAACGACACGACGTACCCATACATACACCCAACCCCATCACAATCCTACGCAGGCTCACAGGGCCGGATACACGATGACGCCGATCCGTTTGAAGACGAGAATGCGATCCCGATGAGCGGAAGAAGACCAAAACACGATTCCAGCGCGACCATCCAACCCATCCTCCCCCACCAACAAGAAGACCCCTTCGTCCGAGACGCCGACCCCGACAAGCGCCGCCGCCGAAGAAGAGACAAGGAAAAGTCCGGCTGGTTCTCCGGCAAGATCACCTGGGTAGTCTACATCCTCAGCGCGGTAGAACTGGTCGTCTTCCTCGCCGAGATAATCAAAAACGCCGTCCTCACCGGCTCCCCGATCGAGATCCACCCTTCCTTCAACCCCATGATCGGGCCCTCACCCTACGTCCTCATCAACATGGGCGCCCGCTACCCGGCGTGCATGCACAACATGCCGAACATCCAGAACGCATCGGTGGAGATCTCCTGGCCGTGTCCGAACGCGACGAGCACGACGGGCGCCAGCGTCACGTGCTCGCTCTCCGACCTCTGCGGCTTCAACGGCGTGCCCAACCCCCATGCCGGCGGCTCCATCACCGACCAGCCCGCCCCGAACCAATGGTGGCGCTTCATCATCCCCATCTTCCTGCACGCGGGGATCATCCACATCGGGTTCAACCTCTTACTGCAGCTGACCCTAGGCCGGGACGTGGAGAAACTGATCGGGTCCGTGCGGTTCGCCATCGTGTACATGGCGGCGGGCATCTTCGGGTTCGTGTTGGGCGGCAACTACGCGGCGAACGGGATCGCGTCGTGCGGGTGTTCCGGGTCGCTATTTGGGATCCTAGCCATTACGTTACTGGACCTGCTGTACACGTGGCGAGAGCGCAAGTCGCCGATCAAGGACCTCCTCTTCATCATCGCCGACGTGGTGATAGCGTTCGTGCTCGGGCTCCTGCCGGGGCTGGACAACTTCAGTCATATCGGGGGATTCCTGATGGGACTGGTGTTGGGAGTGTGTATCCTGCGCTCGCCCGCCGTCATCGCGAGTCGGAAACACTCCGTTGTCGACCACCATCAACACGGTAGCACGGCGCGGTACTCAGGCCTCTCGCACCCTTCTTACCCTCCATCCTCCGCCCACCGCGAAGAAGGCCTCAAGGGATTCCTCCGCGCCCCGCTCACCTTCTTCCAAAACCGCAAGTCCATCTGGTGGAGCTGGTGGCTCGTGCGCGCCGCCGCATTGATAGCCTGCCTCGTAGGCTTTATCCTGCTAATTGAGAATTTCTACAAAGAAGACGCGAATCGATGTAGTTGGTGCAAATACCTGAGTTGTCTGCCCGTGAGTGTGGGCGGGGAGAACTGGTGTGAGGTGGGGAACTTGAATTTTACGCCGACGAATGGGACGAGCAGCGGGGGGAGTGGTGGGGGTTCGAGTAAGAGGGAGCTTTTTGGGATGGGAGGGGAAGGGGCGGAGGGGATGATGGGGATGGTGGGGATTCCCTGGTAAGGAAGGGAGGGGATTGCCTTGGGGGGGGTTGTACTTGTATTTTTGCTATACCGCGAGAAACAAAGTCAAGGATTGGAAAGGGAATGAATTGGGGCTTTTGGGTCTGCTTATTAGCGTGGTGTTTACGGAGTTTCGCTTCCATGTGCATCTGGAAGAAAAATGATATGAGTTTTTTCTCCCTTTTCGTCTTGGTGATCATGAAGAGTTGCCATTCTATTCTCCTTTTTATTTCCGTTTCCTACTTTCTTTTTTCTTTTTTTTTTTTTCCTCCTTGGTTGTTGTTTTACCACACCCAATCTTAGCCTCCCTGCCTTTCTTCCTTCATCCACCCTCTTTCCAAAACTTCACTCTGACGATGACACTCACGAAATTCCTGCTAGAAACCCGTCGGCCACCAACCACTCGCAATTCCTTCGCTACCCAGATGTCGTGTTCGGGAGTAACTGAGCACCCAGTACGCTGTTTGCACTGACGGCTTTTCCCAAGACACTCTTCATATAGCAGGCGACTCCGGACAGGGAGACGTCTAGGCAGCCTGGCGTTTTAACGCAGTGCTCGTTATATGATCGGAAGGCGGTCTGTCCCGTTACTTGGACGGACTTGAAGTCGCCGCCTTGGTGATCCATGTTGCATTCGATGAGGAATTGGGAGCCTGTTGCGGCGGTGTAGACAGTCGCGTTGCTTGTCGGACATGGGAGCGGGGTTTTGGTGGGAAGGTCAAATGTCCACTGATGTCTAGATGGGTTTGCTGATGATGACCGTGTGGGGATTTTATATTCAGGCCCAGCCCAAGGTTCAGCAATCGATTGTGAGTGCAAAGACGAAGCCGTAGGAGTGCTGCTTAAGAAGTTGAAATGCATCAAGGCGATTAGGCTGGCGAGGATTTGGACAATTGCATCAAAGCCCGTCTGTCTGCCTAGGTCCCTGTTCGTATCTTCCAAGATTTTCTTCACTCAGAAAGTACACCTTGCCATTCTTGCCAGTCGCGATCGCCATTCGAGCAACGCCAGTGCCGTTGAAGTACAAAGATCCAGGAGTGCCACAACCGCTCGCGAGCCGATGTCTTGCTCACCACCATCCATATTGACATAACCAAACGGCTCGAAGTAGTCCACCAGATGCAGCTTACCCTACCAAGTGTCGATCCCAATGTGAACAACAGCTTCACCAAGCGTGCGACACCCGCTCTGACCGAAGGCAGGCGTGCCTTGATTCTTACCCGAAACACCAGTAGCGGTTGCGAACGCATGAATATGACCCTTGACATCTATGAGTCATGGCTGCGCATAATTTTGAGAGGCTCATATCCCGACCTACGTTTGCAGCTGTCTAGAGAAGCCACGATCGACAGCTTGGAAGGCTTCGTAACGCCATCTGGATAGGCAATCATATCAATATTGGGACAGCCGCAAACAAGGTTTCAACCATGAGAAGCTCAGGCATGCCCATGGGTATTTTGATCAAGATTGAAAGTGCGATGATACCTAGGTGTTTCTTGGGAAAACGTAAGTGCGAGCCTGGAATTCACTGCATTTGACGGTCCGAGCTTTTTCGTATGTGAAGACCAGTGCCTCCAACAGAAGTGCACGTTTACTGTTTTCCCAATGCGCATGATGGTTTCCGCCATATGATAATGAAAGATTCTCTCTATCCCATGCGCTTCTAACATCTAGTCTCTGTGTTGTCTTGAATTACTGCCGTACTGAACAAAAAAGGTCAACTAGAATGCGTGCAGTGGAAATGCTCTGGAATGCAGTTCACTCGTGTTTGGATTTGCAAGTAATGCAAAGGGGTGGAACAAGCGAGGACATTCATCGCAGCTTACTCACGCGAAGGTGACCAGACGCAACATTGCCTACAAAGTCAAGTACTAATCTCGCGACGAGTCCTGGTGAAGATGAAGTTTGGAACCTCTCGGATGCAGAAAGCCTGCCCCTATGATCCTGGCTGTCGCACACAAAAGGATGGCTTCGGGAGCTTCCCAATCCGAAAGAACCGTCTCACATCTAATGAGTGGTGCCCAGAGGATGCAAATCGAAGCCCAGCAGAATCGAATCCGGGCTATCCCGCTCGTCTACCATTCAACGATAGTGAATCGCGATGTGGATGCTGAATGTGGCAGCTTTAACTACCAAGGGAGACCGTGTCGCGGCGGGCAGCACACAATGTCAAAAGATTGCACGGGTAGAAAGAATCGTGGATTCGCAGCTTTGTACCGAAGCTACTTTTCCGTCTTCACAGCTCAAGCATCAATCCGGTGTTGGCCAGCCGTAGAACGCCATAGCGCAGCTCTTTTTTTGTCCCGACGAGCTTGATTCGTAATGCTGAATGCCATCTTCACGTACACCCATTTCCCACTTCGCCTCTCGCTCTTTCCTCGCACGAAAAACGCTTACCGGTGCTATTCCCAATGTCAGTATTTGTCCTGGAGACTCCCCAATCTTTTTCTTGCGTAGATTCGTACCTTGGCGAAGCCAATGTCGGTGCTCTTCTCACGGAAGCACTGACGGCAGATGTTCAGGCCGTACTTGCGGATCAGACCAGCCTTGTGGGTGCAGACACGGCTATCCATCATGTCAGTCCGTCTATCCTGTCTCGGACTGGCCCTTTCACGTCCAGTCTCATATATATCCCTTATCTTCAAACGTACCAGCTCCTGGAGCCCTTGCCGTAGGTGCGCGGGCGCGAGTACCAGACGGATTCGTGCGACATATTGGCGGTGGTGGGTGGCTTCGAAAGGTTTCGAGGAAGCTGCAGCAGCTCAGTTAGATTTCTCTTTTTTCGGGTCGTCGAAATATATTCGGTGCGGATTATTCGGAGTCTATCGTACCTTGGGGGGTTAGTCGCCGACGGGTGGTATCGCTGGGTGTTGGTCGCTCGGTGTCCTTCTCGGCTTGGCGCTCAATTTCGATGTGGATGTCGCAAAAGTGCTCGGAAGCCCGGCTGGCGGGATCATCCGCTGCCAATGCAACAAAGTCAGGCATCAAGGCTGCAGCGCCCGTGCACCAGATCCCCCAGGCCTTCCGGTCGGCGCTTCCAAGTCCATGCTCATCCGTGAGATATCGAGAACACCTAGGTAACAGCAATCTGCCTGCGTGTCGCCATCTCGTAGCGGTTGTCGGTAAACACTTTGCAGTTCAGGGGCGAAAAGAAAGACCGAGGACCAGACTTGCATGTAGACAAGACAGAGTAACAAAAGAATCCCACAAACAGTCAATTGACCATCAATCTTTCCATCATGGTACTTTGACCCGCCATCGAACAATATCCCGGAATACTGACACCGAGCCCCTAGTCGCGCGACTCCTCTTTCACATACATCCACATGCATGCATCGGACCACGCCGACTTGTTAGAGTCCTTCACATCCATCAAACTCCCCGCCGAGGACATTTACGTCGACCCTCGCCACCAGCCGGTCAACCCGGACGAGGAAGACGATGTCGTCCCGGACCAGCACGCTGCCCTCGGGATCCAACGGGCTACTCAGAAGGCTAGAGAGCCCGCTTGGAAGGATCTTGGTCTCGAGAGCTTGATGAGTGCTGGGCCGCCGGATAGGCAGGCCGGCGCTTCTGCTGCGAGAGGAAGGCAGGCGGTGCTGAGATGAAGTTGAGCGGTGCTACCGAGGGCTAAAAGCCTTTAAACTGCCGAAGTGCAAGTTTGCAAATCATGTTAATGACATGATACCATGACAGCTGCCTCATGCTTCCACCAACACTACCGATTGTTCCCGGAAGACGATTATTCCCATCTGCATTCCATCAAGCCAGACATAATGTGCACGTCCGACCTCGGATTGCAAGACTCTCGAGGCCCGAAAGACGACGAGTTTTGACAGGAGGCTTACTGCTATGGGTAAAGGGACGATTGCGACCACATCTATGGTAACCCGAGATAGCATTCGCCTGAGACATGCGGGCAATCACAAGCCTTGAGTCCACAGTCAGCGCACTACAGACCATCCCTGCGGGGTATGTAGGCCGAGGAGAAAGCATTCATCAGACATGAAATTCACCTGAGATGCGGAAGGACATTGAAGGTCTTAAATAATAGCAGAGCAGTTTCGATCTCACTCATAGCTCACACAGTACAAATCGATAAATGCTAGCTTGAATTCTCATACTTTTCTTGTGCGTGGTTTTCAATTCTTCGTACCGCATCTGGCCAGGTGGATATTTGCTGTCCTGTGGATGCATTGTTCGAAAAGCAACACGGTAGGTTCCTTTTAAACAAAGTCGCAAATTCAAGCAAGGGATAAGCAAGCGCACCATGTGTATGCAAGGAGCGTCATGTATCCTGCTACGGGTCTGAAGGTTCGACGTAGCCTGATCACCGCAAGTTGTAGACAAAGTATTCGCTTGCTTTCCATTGGAAAGCAATGCCGCTCTATCGTCGTTTCATCTTAGAACGCTCCCACACCGCCTAGAAATCTTCGCCACATCAAACCTCACCAATTGTAGTTGAACAACAAAACCGGCAATGGAAACATCACCCCTCGCAAACCTCTCCCCAGAACTCCGCAACCAAATCTACACCTACGTCCTCCACACGCAAACCATAAACCTCAACACAACATCACACCTCCACCTCGAAAACCCGCTCCTCCAAACCTGTCGCCAGATCCGCTCGGAAACCCATCTCCTAGATCTCGGGACCAAGAAAATGCTCATCACACCCCCTACATTCCCGTACGACTCAGACCCCATCTTCCCCAGTCGTCTGGAGAACTTCATACTCTTCTTAGGACAAAAGCGATGTAGAGCCCTATGCGAGATAGATGTTGGAGGGTACAGGGTATGGGGACCTGCGCGGTATGAGCAGGAGAGGAATGCGCTTTCGCAGAGGGGAGTAGGGGATGAGGTTAGAGTTTTCCAAGGTGCGTATAAGGTCGCGATACCGATCGTTCAAACGAGGATGCTGGGGCAGGTGGAAAGGGTGTTGCGGAGGGTGGGGCTGGTGTTGCATTCGGTGCGGGTGAGAGAGGCGGGGCGGTTGGGGGAAGGGAAGGTGTTTGTTATGGCTGGAGGTGAGGATTGGTTTGACTGGGCGAGCAGTTGGGAATGATAGGGGTGGTTTGGCGTAAGAGCATTATCTAGTCACGGGAAGCTTGATCGAGATGGCAAAGTGGCGCGCTGTCTTTCCAAGTCCAAATGGCGTACGATGAGGCTGCAGCTCGCCTTCTTGATGTTCGCTGAGCCAGGTCCACCATGCTCTCATTTCCCCTCCGACAAGGTGCAGCTTTGCCAAACTAGACGGCTGTTGTGTTGTGTTGTGTTGTGTCAATGCTTTCGAGATGCTAAAAAGATATGGCATGCATTAGGAAAATCCGTCCTTCCGAAATGCCATTCGAGTCCTTCCAAGACCCATTGGAATCAATCTCTTTGTAACGCCGCCCAAATGCACTAGAATATCTTACAACACCATCGTACAGCGCGAAGCCAAAGACAGCTCCTCAAACGCCCCTCCGGCATCCGCAACATCCCATCTCGCTTACTCCATCGACCGACCCCGCTGACTAGGCCACTGCACCTGTCCCGTAATCGACGCGCCTTCTTCCAATTTACTCCCCATCTTCACGACACTATATCTGATCATGCGGGGATCCAGACCCAGCGTTCTCCTCACTGCATGTTGGGTTTTGGCGCTGCTGTCGAATCGCAAGATGAAGTAGTGGCCCTGGTGGTAGGTGGCGCCTTGTTTACGGGCGGGCTTGGGGAGGAGGAAAGTGCCCCAGTTGGTAATGCCGCGGACGACGCCGCCGGCGGCCAGGACGAGGGAGCCGGTGGTTCGGGTGATTTCTTTGATCTCGGTTATGGGTCGATTTGGGCGGACCTGGATGGGTTGGCGTTAGAAGGGGAGACTGGTGTTGTAGCGCGAGGGATAGGGGACGAAATCATACCACGCCGATGAGCTCGTAGAGCATGATGAAGGGGGTATTAACGCCGGGTCATCTGTTGCTTCTTCCTTCCTAATCCAGAGATCCCTAGTCGCTGAAGTCTGAGATGCGCGACGCCAAGGCCCTCTCCCGCCATGTCCCCCACGCTTCGGTCCGTCCAGCTGGTCAGGGCGAGCATTGAGCCCGCAGTAGCCGGGGCAGCTCATCGTCATGTTACAGCCCGCATTGTCGCACTTGCACCAAACATCACGCACTTTACAGCATTAAAGACAAAATGTCCGCAGCAATTGGACAGTCAGGCGCAGCCTTCGCAAGAGCTTTGCAAGGCCCAGCAAAGAGCGTGGCAAGATGCAGCCGGACACAATTCCAACGCATGAGAGCTCAACGACCAGCGTTCACCCCGGCTGTGAGGAGCTTCACTGCCAGCGCTAGATGTATGTGGATGGGACATTGGCGCTGCATCAGAGACGAGGAGGGAGCCCAAGCTGACAGACGCCAGCATTCGAGAAGCGATACACCGAGGACCACGAGTGGATCGACACATCCAACCCGGAATCCGGTAAGGGTTTCCCAAACACCAGAACCACCCAACAAACGTAACTAACACCTTAACCACAAAGCCACGATCGGTATCTCAACCTACGCAGCCAAAGCCCTCGGCGACGTCGTCTACGTCGAGCTCCCACAAATCGACATGGAAGTGAACAAGGGCGACGCGATCGGGGCCGTCGAATCCGTCAAATCCGCCTCGGACATCATGACGCCCGTGTCCGGCGTGATCACCGAGGTCAACTCGTCGTTGGAGGAGAAGCCGAGCAAGATCAACAGCTCGCCTGAGGGGGACGGGTGGCTGGCTAAGGTCAAGATGACGAGTCAGGATGAGGTGCAGGGGCTTATGGACGCCGAGGCGTATAGGAAGTTCACGGAGGAGAGCTCGGATAAATAGGTTGTAGATGGTGGTGTTGACGTTGGGACAGTACAGGACAAATGAGAGTTTTCAAGAGTTCAACCTCTGTAAGTTTATGGACCTGAGATTTGGGCAACAGGCTCAGCTGTGTCACTACGAATGTTTTTGCAGTCCGTCCGTTGTCAGATCATCGCCATGTGCAAGGAAACATGACGCACGTCCAGCTATGCTCCCGTCCGGTCAGCGCACATGTCACGGCACATGATCTGCGAGGAGAAGTTCCGTTTGAAGCTCCGTCTATCTCGGTGTGAAAGGCTTCCGAATCTGGAAGGAACCACCCAGACGCCCCGCCTGCTTCCGCATTTGACACTATGAGTCACCCCAACTTGGTGTTTCCTCTTGTGAGCTGAGCTGATCTTCTCTCTCTTCTTAATACCCGTCCGTCAACCTCCTCCACTTGCAGCAACAATCGAGAAGCGACGATAAGGCAGCCAAGTCAAGCTTCTAGATTGCTGCGATTTGAACTCCTCACTTTCGGTCTACAGCTGGTCTTCTACTTCGTCTTCATCTTGACATCTACACAACTTTCACGACCTCCAGTGACACCTCAGAGCCACGTCGAAGGCAGCCAATCCAAGCAGTCAAATTGCTTGAGATCTTAAGCATTCACTCCCAGCGCGAAATTGATCTTCTGCTTCATCTCCAGCCTGGCACTCGCTGAACAAATTCCTCGGCCTCCGTCAATATCCAAGAAGCAACCAGGGGCCAACCAATCCAAGTCACCATCGACTTCATTTGAGGCTTTCAAGTTCGCTTAGCCGCTGACCTTCTACATCTCGACATTCTTAAAGCAGTATCCTCCGCCTTCAGCGACATCTGAAAATCTAGGAGGCGATCATGGAGACGTCGCCGTTTACGCGCCTGTCGGCGGAACTTCGCAACAAGATTTACACATACGCGCTCTACAACCCCGAAGGAATCTGGCTCAAGCATCCTCGGGACGATGGGGAACTCAAACCCGGCTGGAAGCTAAGACTTCGTGCCTCCGGCAATCCGACTGCCCTTGCTATGACTTGTCGCCAACTTCATGGGGAATCCAGGCTTCTGTTTTACAGTATCAACAAATTCCTCGTCCACCTTGTCCCCCTGCATGTAAAGGACTGTTTCGGGGACTGGATTTG
This sequence comes from Hortaea werneckii, assembly GCA_037044905.1. Taxonomy (NCBI): domain Eukaryota; kingdom Fungi; phylum Ascomycota; class Dothideomycetes; order Mycosphaerellales; family Teratosphaeriaceae; genus Hortaea; species Hortaea werneckii. The sequence goes on along the minus strand of JBAOKB010000064.1, from coordinate 37,707 downwards.
GTATCCCTGGAAGGAGGAAGTCAAGAACTGGCTGGATACCATTGGCCCCCCGAATGCATCGTGCGTTACCAAGCTCTCTCTACATGTAGGCGATTTCCACATTGACAGGGATCCGGGAGAATGTCTGGATAGCGTTGTCGGCATCCTGACATCCAACCGTCGAGCGTTGCCAGACACCCTCCAACTGAGCCTTCATCTCGCTCTGAGCTTTTTCGATATGCAATCGCCAAGTTGCACTGATCATCGTTGGGTCCCGACTTCTTTCGAGCTTCCTTTGTATGACTGCTCTGAGGCCAAGCGACACATAGGCTTGATCTTGGATGAGAAGCTTATGCGGCTGAGAGAGCTTCTGAAACAAGTTGTGGCGGTACTTTCCCGGCAGTCAGAAGAGGGGATCGAGAATGCACGCGAGCAAAGACCGCAGGCCCTCAGATCGGATGACGTAAAACGTGCGGCAAGGTCTATTCGACCCATCGCGCACAACATACATAATGTAAAATACTGGAGATGGCGTTTCTTTGGACTTCTTCTTGAACATCATGTTCCTCGATTGGAGTGCGCTGAAGTTGGTATCCCTGAGCAATCTTCATATCCATCTTCAGACGATAGCGATTCCGAATGAAGTACAGGCAAGGAAATAGAAGCGAAGGGGAGGAAAAAGGGGGAGGGAGGCTTCAAATCAGTGAGGAAAAGTAAGAGAGAGAGAGAAAAAAAAAAAACTTGCAGAAGTATGCTCAATTGAGACCAATGCGGGACTTTTTGCCATCATTGGGTCTCATCCCAATATCACCAGGCAAGACCACAATCAAAGGGCAGGAAGAAAGGGCAGTATAGCGAGGCAAGAGAACGAGATGTTCAGAGGCGCGACCAGCTGAAATCGAGGCGGAAGCCGTCGCCTTTTGTGGATCTACTCACGCGATCATAGGGCCCGGTAGCGGTAAAGAACAGGATAGAAAGAAAGCAGACCAACGAGGAGCCAAAGATAGGATCCAAAAGTTTGCTCAGGGCCCTTCAGCCTTCTTTGCATCTGCTCCCTATATCATGGAGAAAAGTGCTCATTCCCCTCGTAACGGATAACCAGCCACATCGTGGATTTTTCACCGGTTTACAGCTTCAATGATGTCTAATAAGCTGTTCCTCCCCCTTTCTATATATTTTTCTACAACAGCGAGTGCTTGAACAAGAACCTTCCGTTCCCTTCATCATTTCTGACCTCCCGATGAACTTCCTGACAAGGATTCGACTAGCCCTCATAATGTCTAATACCTCACTATGCAAGGTCTCTCTTTCTCAACCTTCTTGTCCTGATTGTATTGTGGTCTTCGTCGCCACAAAAAAGAAAGACAAAATAAAAAAAAAAGAAACAAAGGTAGAAAGGTAGAAAGGGGAGAGAACCGAATAGATAGGGCAGAGAGAGCGAAGCAGCGAGGACACAATCAAAGGGGTCCCTCGATACGTGCACGAACGTAATAGATTTCCAACATGAAAAATGTAAGAAGAAAGTCTCCAAGAACCAGAAGTTTCAAATTCCAATCCCTCTCATCAACCTCATCTCAACCCCCCCCAACTTCCCAACCCCCGTTCCCCACCCCTGGTTCTTCATCAAATCCCAATCATATCTTAACAACATCCACCCTCGCCCTTTCATAAACCCTATGACCCACCGGCATCTCAGCGTTCTCCCTTTCCTCCTCCGTCAAAGATCTCGGCTGGATAGAAAGCGCGGCGAAAGTCCCCGCGCCGCGCTTCTTCATCAGAGGACCGGGGTTGAGGGCTGTGACGCCTTCGACGACCTGTGAAGAAAGAAAAAGGCATTTGGCATTAGCAAAGGGGAAAAGAAGAAGAAGAAGAAGAAGAAGCGAAAAAAAAAGAAAAAAAAGAAAAGAAGGATTTTCATCCTTTCCTTATGATGGGACAGGAATACCCATAGCCTCGGTGGCCCCCGTCTTCGTCATTGGGCTGAATGCCAACTTCTCCGCTTCCCAAAAGGGCATAGCGAAGAGGATTTGAGTAGGAGGAAGAGGACAAAAGGACGAGAGGGGAAAGGGAAAGCGGGAGGGCAGGTAGGGTTAAAAACAAAGTAAAAAGAGGAAAGTTTTTTTTTTTAAAAAAAAAAAAAAGGGTAAAACTCACCTTAGCAAACGGCGTCAACGCACTAGGCAAAACCAACAGATCCGGCCTAACATTCACCCACTCGGCCAATTTCACATAACTCAGATCCACACACGCGCCCATGGGTAACCTCTCCTCACTACCCGGGTCGGGAACTTCGCCCGGAACCTTCGTCAGCGCTGGAAGGTTCTCGCGCGCTTGCGGGGGGAAGAGCGGGAAGAAATGGCGCTGGTCGATGAGGTGGCGGGTGAGACGGGCGAGGGTATCGTCGGAAAAACCATTGTGCTGTTGGGAGGGGGAAGAAGAGACTGCGACGTTCTCGCGCCGGAGTTCAGAAAGGATGTCCTGCGTGGAGACGCCGACGAGGATCTCGTTGATGGAGAGGAGGATAGGGTTCGTGACGACGTGGACGCCCTTGGGGAGGCCGAGGGGCGGTTTGGCGAAGCGGTCTTGCGGCCAGGAGACGTGTTTGCTGAGGGCGTCGCGGAGGGAGGGGACGAGGATGATGGTTGTGGTTGGGGAGGAAGTGAGGAAGGTTTGCAGGGGTTGGGAGATGAAGTGGCGGAAGATGTCGGCTAGGGTGGCGCGGTCGGGGGAGATGGAAGTGTTGGTGGGGAGGTGCGGTTCGATGTCCCCGGATGCTACGATCGGGTGTTCGATGTCGAGGAAGGGCCCGCAGAGGATGAGGGCGTCGGTTTTGGTGTCGTTGGCTCGGTCGAGGAGGGTGTGGAGGGGAGTGAAGTCGAGGTCGGTGTCGGTGGTGTATGGGCCGGAGGCGACCATCATGTTGAGAGGGGTTGTGTCGCCAGAGGAATCGGTAAGGCGATCGTTGTGGACATCTAGTTCCATGGGTGATGAGGCCGGAGGGGGCAGTTGTGGAATTGGGAGGATCTCAGCAACTGCGAAATACTCTCCGCTGACGTTGGTCCCTCTGCAAGCCATGATCTTGCCAGGGAAGACATCGTAAGCTACGCCATCTTGGAACTTCAGCGGAATACGGAGACCGGCACCCATCCGTCTGCTAGTCTCTATGACCACTGAGGCGGCATTGAGCTTGCCGTTTGGCTGATCGCAAGCGATTCTTCCCACGGCCACGATCTCAGCGGTAGACTGTGCTGCTGGGTTGCCGAAGGCAGTATCGGGGAGCTGGTAGTGTTCTTGTATCAAATCGGTGAACATATCAATCCTATCGTCTAGAACTTCAGAAGCCTCAGACAACTTCATGGCCATAGTCTTGTAGCCAAACTTTTGGATCTCCACATTCGCCTTCAGCTTGGTACGAGATTCGGCGGCGGGCTCGACAGAGGTCGAAGCAGCTGGAAGGTGGGCATTGATGCTTTCCACAATCTGACCTGCGTTCTGGCGATCTGCGAACGATACACCTGGCAGATCTGGGCGTGCTGGGATCGGAGTCTTGCTGTCTGCGGGCGAGCTGTTGAGGCCGGCTTTGGTCGACTTGGATGCAGGTGTGTCGAAGTTGGCTGCTTTCCTCTTCGTGTGTGCGCCACTGGATCGGGCGACACTCGGGGTGACCATGCCATCCAGCATGCCAAATACATCACCGCCCGTGGCTCTGGGCGTCGCACTTGTCTGCTTTGCCGAACTGCCATGGGCTACATGCTGGCCTTTCGCTCTACTCTCGCGTTCCAATGCATCCTGTAAATCTTTCTTGAAGTCTCTGACGGTCTTCAGATCCAACTTTGTACACTCGACGCCCATCTTGATCACGTAGCTTTCCCATTTGAAGAAGACTTCCTGCGGGTTCAGGTCGAGCAGACGCACGATGTGTTGGAGTTCGGCGGCGACGTCGTCCGGTAGAGTGGTGCCGAATGCACCATTGATATCTTGCATGCTTGCCATGATGCGGTGTGGAGGATAGGGTAAGTCGAGCTGGCGATACTGGGCACCATGAACGATGCACTCTGCATACACACAACCACACCTCACCTCATGCGGGAGACGCGAAAGCCGCGTAGAGTAGTCGCCAACCCGACGCGCTAGCGGGAGATCCCCTCTTACCTTACCCACCTAGGTAAAGAAGAAGGTTTCCGGCTTCGGCAGAGCATAATTCTACGGGGGGACTAGGATGTACTTTACTGTACCGGTTGGTACTGTATGCCGAGTCGGGGTCTCGGCTGGAAACCATTCCGGCCGCCGAGCCCTACCCACCTTACCTAGGCAGGTACGGGATCGCGAGCCGGACGCGAGAAGGTTTGGCTTTGCGATGGCGGGCGTCGGGGGAAGAAGAAAAAAGTTGGGATGATTGATGAGCGAGACGAGGTGATCACCACGTCAACAGTATACACCTACGTAAGGTAGTAGTATAATAGAAGCCACATCACATGATTTGGTACAGCGGTGTATTCCAACCACGACCGTCGACAGCCATCTGTCTGTTTTCCTGCGATTCGGGGCCCGATCTCGATTGAAACAATTGGGAGAAGCCGCCCCGCCAGCTCCTCATTCAGGAATTGCTAGGCCAGAATTGCCCTGCGACTCAGCGTAGCCACCCACCCTCGTTTCGCCCCTTATCTTTCCCCTCCACCTGTGTCTCCTACGCTGCATCTCCTGGTGTTGTTGTCCCTTGCCTTTCCTGCCGTTGGTCAACTCTGCCAACCCTTCCACAGCACCGCGAGAGTCAGGGGTTTCTATCACGTGCATTTACCAACCGAACCTCTATCTTGCACCCCAACTCGGCACCAACATGGCAGACACCAATAACCCCTCCAACCCCGCTGCCACCGAACCGCAGACGGAAGACTCCTCTCGCCCACACTCGAGCTCCTCCTCCTTCAAATCCTCCACCTCCAACCCGCAAGCCCTCGACACCCCCGCCACCAGCACCACCGTGACCGAACCCACATCATCCCAGGAAGACGAAGGATGGGTGCCACCCAAAGACGGACCGCTGAAGCGGCCCATCACCAAACCCGTCAAGGGCTGCAAACCACCCGCACCTAAACCCCTGACGGCAGAAGAGCAAACCAAATACGCCTCCGTACTCGCGCAGGTCTCGCAATGGGAAACCCTGCCGAGCACGGAGAAGAAAAACGCGCCCCAAGCCCCAATCCAAGACCACGAGCGCATGTGGCTGACACGGGAATGCATCCTCCGCTACCTGCGCGCAACCAAATGGAACACAGCCAACGCGCTCAAACGCCTGCAGTCCACCCTAACCTGGCGACGGGAATACGGCGCCGACACCTTCACGGCGGACTACATCAGCCCCGAAAACGAATCCGGCAAACAACTGCTCCTCGGCTACGACAAGGAATCCCGCCCCTGTCTGTACCTCAACCCGGCAAACCAAAACACCAAAATGTCCGACCGCCAGATCCACCATCTCTGCTACATGCTAGACCGGACCATCGACCTGATGCCCCCGGGCCAGGAATCCGCCTGCCTACTCATCAACTTCAAAGGCGCCGCGTCGGGGAACGTGCCCAGCGTCGGGCAAGCCCGCGCCGTGCTCACGATCCTGCAAACGCATTCCCCCGAACGGCTGGGCAAAGCGTTGATCTCCGAGACGCCGTGGTACGTGAATACGTTTTTCAAGCTGATCTCGGCGTTTATCGATCCCGTGACGAAGGAGAAGATGAAGTTCAATGAGGACCTCCGCCTCTACGTGCCGAAGGAACAGCTGTGGAAGCAGTATGGGGGGGACTTGGAGTTCGTGTATGAGCATGGGGTTTATTGGCCGGCGTTGACGGAGGAGACGGCAAGGCGGCGGGCGGCGTACAGGGAGAGATGGGAGAAGGCCGGGAAGAGGGTGGGTGAGATTGAGGAGTATCTTAGGGGTGGGGATGTGGCGTGTTTGAGTGAGGTGGAGGGGAAGAAGGGGAAGGAGGAGGCGGGGAAGGAGGGACAGGATGCTGATTTGACGGCTGCTGAGGTCGCGAAGATGTCGGTTTCGGAGAAGGGACAGGCTTAGAGACCAAGGGTTTGAGAGAGATTCTTTTTGCGCCTCATGGGTTTTCAAGGGTGTGGAGGTTGGGCTTCGACTCTTGGTGGGCGCTTATCGACGTCTTACTTCACGGCGGCATAGTGTCTGGTAGTCACGGAACGGAAGCAATATCCACGGAACGGGAATCTGGTTCTCGGACGCCGGGACGGAAAGAAAAGGATAAGGGCCGCGAGCGTGAGATCACGGGAAGGCAAATGGGATTGTATTTGGTCCCCTCCCCGGTTCGCCACATCGAGCAAAAAAGAGGGAGGGGAGGAGGGAGGGGAGGAAGGAAGGGGACTTCACCCTCTATTTTCCTCTTCAACAAAACTTTGAAAGTTCTTAGCGCTGCACTTTGATTTTGCTTTCTTTTCCTGCGCGTGTTTTGAGAACAGGAGAGCATGGGTCTTGACGCACATACGAAATCGAGATGCAGGATTTTTGGGTTTCCGTTGTTAAGAAGCGTATGTACGTAGAGTGTACAGGTGCTTGAAACAGCATTGATCTATGCGGGCTTGCCATGTCATTCGTTACACCTCGGACACCTTCTTTTTTTTTTTTTTTTTTTTTTTAGTGTTAGTATTTGTCGGTGCCTCCCGCTCTTACCTCTTTTCTCCGAAGGCTGCGGTGGTGCAAAATCTGAAGTAAGCCTCGCTTCTGCCTTGCCCCCTGGCAGTCACGATTGATGAAAGGATGGAAGGAATTTCATTTCAAGTCATTTCTTCATTTTTGCCATATGTGATCTGATTGCAGGAAAGACTCATAACTCGCTTTCCGCTAGCCGGTGCATTCAACATTAAAAACTTCCGAGTAGTAGCAAGGGATGGAGGTCGCTTCAAACATCGTCTCCGTCTCTTTGGTTCTTTGGATTTTCGGCTGTCCAGCCCCTTCCGCCTGTCAGCCATGTTTCTCGGCCGGATTCTTCGCAGAACTCGCCTCGGTAGCGTCGACCCGTTTTGTGCCTTTCTGGACGCTCATTCGCGCTTCTCATCACGGCATACCGAGAATAAGAAGCAGCCATCCTTTTTGCTCTTGCATGTCGGCAGCGTCCTCAATGAATTTTGTAATGGCCGTTTGCGTCATTGCGTTAGGCTCCTCGTCGTATCCTACTTTGTCAAAGTTCGCTTCCTTTATTGCAACATCCAACTTGGCATCGAAGAAGTCTTTGACCTGGCGGATAGCTTCCGCTTTATTGAGAGAAAGCTCAAGGGTGAAAACTTCGACGTGACCAAGATTTAGAATTCCATGTACATTCGCGGTCAGAGCTGCAAGACTCTTGCGCAGACCTGGAACCGTGGAGAGCGCATCTGGGACGAGATCGAACACTTGTCGAAGCGACTTACTGTAAGGGTTTTTCCAAGGGAGTTCGGGTAGTTGGCCCAGGTCAAAACATATTTCGGCGATGAAAGATGCTTTGGTGGGTCCGACATTGCACAGCCAGTCCTTCACGTGGGGAAGAAAGATGTGAGCAATGCCATTCGTAGAGGCCGAAAAGGTGAATTTGTTGACGTTGTAAAGCAACAAGGTAGTCTCGGCGTTGATCTGGCGGCAAGTCTCAATCAAGGCGATCTGATGATCTTTTCCCGAAAGCTCGTATTGGCCATCCCGGAGGCCGAGGAAGAAGCCATCAGGCTGAGAAAGTGCGTACGTCCAGATCCGGTTACGTAGCTCGGCGGGCAGGCGCGCGAATGGCGAAGCCTCCATGATCAGGTTGGTTTGGGTGTTTGCTGTTGATGGAAAGAGGATGAATCTGTGTGTTGAGTGAAGGAGAGGAGAAGAAAAGAAACTTGAGCTCGAAGTGAAAGCAGGTCAAGGAAAACTTCAGAGTCACACGTGATGATGATCGATAAGCCAAAAATGGAAGGAGGTGGGTGGGGCCACTGCCGTTTGCTCCTTCCGATTTCAGCTTTCATCTCTCTGCACATGAGTGACGTTGGAACCGGACATGAGTGGCGTTGAAAGTGGAACGGAAGTTTCCAGGTTGATCGAATATGCTATGATGACCATTGCAAAAAACAGCTTCGCAATGCTTGCATGCAAAATGCTTCAATCTAACAAGATTGCAGAAGCTGGTGCGTGGCGAGTCGCAATCATCAATGCATGCCTGATACTGCTTGCGATGTGCTCGCATCATCAGTTGGACTCGCAAGTCAGCTGACACAGGTTCGGCGCATACATTGCCATGGCGCTACCACTGACGGATGTACCATGCGAAAACTCCGGACCCGCTCAAATGCACTGGATACGCGACACGCTCGCACTGGATACGCGACACGCGACTTAGTGTGTTGACTGTTGATATTTGTGCCCAGAGCTTCCACCCAAGCTCCCGTCCTTCCTCTAGAACCTACCACGGCCCACCTCAAGCACACGAACTAAACAAGCGACCTGGATACCCTCCGGCTCCCGCTGTCAACAGTTGATGGTTGTGCCCTGAGCTTACACCCAAGCTCCCTCGTCCAGACCCCATAGCCCACGCTGGACCCTGTGAGCTAAGACAAGCGACCTGGATACCCTCCGGCTCCCGTGTTGTTGATTGTTGATGTTATTGTCCCAAGCTCCTTCTTCGCCCGTGCAGCGCGCGCGAGGAAACATGTATATCTAGTCCGCTGTTCCCTCTCCTTCTTCCTTTCCTTTTCTTCTTTCCTCCATGTGCAACTTCTCAGGTACGTTGGTCCCACCCCTTCCCCCTTTTCCTTCTTTCACATCATGATCGCACCTCACATCACAGCTGCCTATCATCACTGCCTTCCTTTCCTCTTCTTTTCTTTTCTTTTTTTCCCATCCTCATCTCATCCTTAGTACTCTTCCACAACCCCCCTTCCCACTGCCCCTTTCCCCTTCCACCATGTGTCGTCCATGTCGTAGTCGTACACTCCGTCCAGGAACATCGCACCCTGGACTGGAAACCTGGCCGTCGCAGAAACTCTGATGTATTCTTCACCTGGCTTGACCAACCTTACTGCCGTTGCCTTGGTCGCTACTTCCCAGGATCTGGGCAAGAATGTATTGAGCCTCATCAGCTCCTGCCCACACAATCCATTCCCGTCGACTTCTCATTCCTTTCCACTTCCCTTCTTGCCTCCCGAGACTTTTGACTCGTCACCACTTCACATTGAACATGGCCCCTCGTCCGTAGCTTCCTCGGCAGCTCTGTGCAAGACTGACCGCCACCACCTACCTTTCTCTTGTTGCATCCGATTCTTCTCACCCTGCACTTACTGCACTTACCTGTTTCTCCTAACGCGCGTTCATCACTTGTACTCTTCCTCCCCACTTTCTTGGCCCACCTTCCATCGTCGCGGACCTTTTCGTTTCGCATTGGATGGAATCTCGGTCCGGGCGCGCCATGCCGACCTCGGTTGACGTTGCTGGTCTTCGATTTCGCCTGAGGACGGGATGCCCGCTGGGTCCTGGGCCTTCATCTTGACCATGGCATTCAAGCTTCTGGGCTTTGCGAGCTGGCAGATGGCGCATCCCTGGTGCCCGGCGGTGACTCCGATGGCTCCATTGCAAACCATTCGTTCGAAAAGTCCAATCCTCCGGGGCTCGGACCTTTCTTTACTTCCCCTTCCTTTCATTTTGTTTTTCTTTTTTGAAAACACATTTTTATTATTGGTTTATTATTATTATTTCTCTCACAATTTTCCTCCCTTTGACAAGCCTTTCTCAGTCGCATCTCAGAATGATGATATTTCGGACATGCTATCATATGCTGACACGGCTGTACCACAAAAAGTGTACACAACCGGGACATACTTCGACTTCACCAGCAATCGAAATGAGCCCACCAATCACATACCCGACCACGCGTACGTTTGGACACAGGGCGTACCGCGTTGGCTCCCGTTTCCAACGGGAGAACGCTACTGTCACCAACCCGCTTGCGACGGGCGAGCGACTGGAGCAACATCTGCCGCCACAGATGCCGATTGCCACTGTCGGCCGACGGGAGAAAGTCGCCCTCCCTCAGGGGAGTGGCGCAAGCAGCGGAGGAGAGGAGGAGGAGAGGTCGGAGAGCATGGAGGGATCAGAGGGCTAGGAGCGCTCGTTCACCAACAGCTCTCTCGACCCCGTTCGGGCCACGGAGAAGGCAGAGCGGGAGATGCGGGAGCAGATGGAGAAGGATCTGGCGAAGCAGAGGGAGGCGGCCATCATTTCCCAGGTTGCGCAACTGTGCTCGACCTACGGGCTGACGGTGGAGGAAGGGATGCGCATGTGTGGACTGTTGCCGGGCTCAGAGCCTGTCAATCACACTTCCACCAGCGTGTCGTCCTCTCACCAGTCGCGCTCAGAGGGAAGCCGAGAGATGTCGGAGGGCTCGATGCTCACCGAAGATCTTCTCGGAGAGATGCCGCAGCTGTCGCCAGAGGAGGAAGCGGAGCTCGAGGAGAGGCACCGGCGGGAGATGAGGGAGGGCTGGATGCGGAGCAGGGGGATGCTGGTGGATTCGGAGTCCGCAAGCTGCAACCCAGCTGGCAGCAAAGCCCACCAGGAGCCGGAGAAGCTTCAGGTACCGGAGAAGCCTGAGGAGGCCGAGGAGAGGACGTCTGAGCTTGGGTCTACGTGGTTGGCCAACCAGACGTGGGGGATCAAGGAGTTGGTGGAGAAGGGGGACAAGTTTTGGGAGATGGGTGTTTGTCCCCCAGCTTGGATCGAGAAGGCGCTGGCAAAGGCCTACGGAGCTGCGGCGAAGGGCCCAAGCTGTGTAGTCGCCGACGAGACCAAGCCCTCCAGCAATCTCACCAAGAGCGACCACGCAACACGTTCGCAACGTGTTGAACAGTCGCACAGCCTCAAGACGCCTGACAATACGACTCGTTCATGCCGGGTCGAGCAGTCAGATGTTGAGGCGATGAAGGAGATGACCGAATCGACGGCACGTTCAGAACGGGCTGAAGAATCGGACGTCTTTGGAGATTGCATCTTGGAGGCGGAGCAGCTGGCTCGCCACACGATGGACGTGGACTGTCTGAGGACACCGACTCAGGCAGTCGAGAAGAAGGACATCAGCGAGGGGATGGGTCGCTGGTTGCAGGGACTTCCGTCGCCTGCTTCCTCTGCGGCTCCGACCATCTCCACGATGTCCCAACCCCAGGAGACCGAGCGGTCGAGCGTTTGGGGTGATTACCAGCCGCGGTCGGTGAGGGAGTACATCGACCTTCTTATCGCGGCTGAGGAGGCAGAGGAGCAACGGCTGCCAGACCACCTGAAGTTCGCCGGACGGATGAGCTCTCATAGCGCTCAACCCGAACGGAAGAACACCAGGCTGGCCATCATCCGGCACGGCCGGCGTCGCGAGGAGGAGCCAACGGCCGATATCGAGCCACCTCGGCAACCGAGTCCCATTGGGACGAAGGCTGAGGTTGGCAAGACGTCGTACCCGATGGTGAATCGTCGCGACAGGCAGATCGACGTGCTGGCAGAGGAGGCCGGGCTGGTCCAGCGGTTTCCCAAGGAACCTGTAGCGGCGCCGACAGCTAGGAAGTTCCCACAGAGGGCTTTCTGGCGGGCGCCCTATATTCCAGGAAACCTGGCGCGGCATGCGAACGGCGAGCGACCTATCCGCCCCCAGCTCGTGCTGCCATCTGCTTCGGGGAGGCCTACGGAGGGACTGAAGGAGGAGGCTGACAAAGACAGGGCCCCAGAGCCTGTCGCGGTGCCGATCAAGAAGTTCCCTGGCAAGGCCTTCCCGAAGGCACGTTACATCCCCGGCAACTTCGGGCGGAAGATGAGGAAGTTGCAGGCCGAGATCTGGGAGGAGAGACGCCTGGACAATTTGAAGTCCTTCCCCTCGGTCGAAGCGGCTGCTGAGGCGCCGGATGCCGCTTCAGTGGAAGATGCTGCCAGCATCGACCACGAAGAGTGGGTATCCCGCCTTGAGGTGGCGGAGCGGAAGCGCTGGGAGGCGCGAGAGCAGAGAGAAGCAGAGCCGGAGACAGAGCACAGCACCGGCATCACGGCGACGATCGGAGGCATCCTCACTAGCGTGAAGGGCTGGTGCAAACTGGCCTGGAGCAAGGTGAAGGATGCAGTCTGGGGTTAAATGGGAGCTCTTTGTCGGCTGGCAAGTGAGCTTGGGTAAGGTAAGTTGAGGATTCTTGTTACGCTAACGGTGAACAGGTCGGTGGGTGCTGTGCTTTCTCGGGTCGGTGACGGCCTTTGCTTCTGGATGCTTCAGGGCTTCGCTTCCCAAGGTCTCGGTGGGGGTGTTGTGGTCAGAGGACGGCGGGTGATGGATTCGAGATGGGGTCCCGGTGGGGACGTGGAGGCGGATGGCCAAGCCAGCGGCCATACTTGAGTCGAACAGAGGCGGACTGGCTTTTTTCATTACGAAAATATCAGATCCCAGGAAGCTCCGGTGGCGGCTGAGGCGATGATCTGGGAGGCTGCAAAAATCAGGAGGCAAAAAATGGCAGCGTTGGTCTGCGGCGAGCTTTTTGGGGTAACCCGGGTCTTCGGACGTCTTTGGGAAGGCCTAGTTGTTATATGATTTGGTTATCTAGGAGACATGATGATCTGGCTATCTATGGGGCGAGGCGGCGCTCTTCTCTGCAGCTTAGTAGCTGTGGCGTTTTCTTCTGTTCCGTGCGGAAGGGGAGGACGGTAAGTATGGCTACAGGTGAACGCATTTTGCTAACATTTTTTCTTTCACCAGGCCATCAGCGTTCAAGTCGTAAGACTTGGGCCTGGAGGCTTGCTATTCAAGAGATTCTGCGAAGTCAAGATAGATCATTGCTGGCCATCAAGGATACCTCACCTCTGGGCATCTTGCCTGACGACTTGCTAACCTGGTCGGAGCGTTTACTATGCAACTATCAAGGGCTCAGCAAGTGGCGTTTCAGTCGACTCATCACCTTTTCGAAAGCTACACGCAACTCCGTGCATTGTCACTGCGAGCTTGTTTCATACGAATGGCAGTGCAGCCAAAGTGACCTTCGAGCTGGAAGTCATGACGGTGCGTTGAGGATCAGCATTGGACCAAGGCGCGGATGCTGACCTTGTGCGATTTGTAGACAACACATGTCGCAAAAACGTCGGTACGAATGGAAGAAATCAGACGACGCAGGCAACGAAACTCATCAATGAGTGGAGATGTACTTTCAGTTGCAAGCGGGATGTCGCGGATTTCAGCTGGAGCTGGAGCCGAAGGATTGATATGCCTTAGGCAATCAAAATTTGCAGACGCCAAGATCGCACTAGCAAATCCGCTGCGCACCTCGAACTTCCATCACAGGCCGGGATTGACGACGTCGACAGCGCTTTACTAACCACAGCACAGCAGTCACGGTACGCCGTCCACATCCTCGAATTATTTGACAGTTGTACGATACTGACTGTCTTGAAGATGGCCCCCTCCAAGAGCCACGTCCCGATCGTCAAGAAGCGCACTGCGCAGTTCAAGCGTCACCAGAGCGACCGCTTCAAATGTGTCGCCCCGAGCTGGAGGAAGCCTCATGGCATTGACAACAGGGTCAGGAGACGGTTCAAGGGTGAGGCTGCTATGCCGAAGGTGCGTTGACCCGATGCATGGGAGGGAACTGCGGAAAGATTGGGAAGTGGGATGAAGGGACCTGGAGGATTTTGCAAACATGGACAGCGGGGCTGTGATGAAGATGCTGGGAATTTCGCACGGAGCAGTAGGAGTTTGGAGATACGAATACTGACGAGAGACGTCGCACAGATCGGCTACGGCAGCAACAAGAAGACCCGCCACATGATGCCCTCCGGCCACAAGGCCTTCCTCGTCAACAACACCCGCGACCTCGACCTCCTGCTCATGCACAACCGCACCTACGCTGCCGAGTAAGCAATGCCCGATCTTGAAGGACATGCGCTTCGGTATACTAATATGACCTTGTAGGATTGCCCACGCAGTGTCCGCTCGCAAGCGGGTAGAGATTGTCGCCCGCGCTAAGCAGCTCGGTGTCAAGGTCACCAACAGCAAGGCCAAGATCGCTACCGAGTCATAGATGTCTGAACACCGGGACGTGTGGCGTGTTTAGTAGCGAATGATTCACTGGCAAGGCGGATGGCTATGGCATGACAAACGGTGATTACGGAGGGAGTTACTTTTGGTAGCGATGAAATGTCAAAATGCTGCATTCATGGCCAGCTTGTTGTGAAAAGAAAGGGCTGGCTTGTGCTAGACTCCACCAACGCCTTGCTGAAAGTAATGAGTATATACCCAAACTCATGCGAACATTCGTCAAAGACGCCATAAACCGCCTGTACCTTTAAACGCCATTGAATGTCTGCTCTTTCCCGAGCTCGTGATCTAACCTTCCTCCATTCCATCGACCTCGGGCTCTACATCGGTCACCTCCTGCGAGCTTGCGCTCCAGTAGGCCAGAACCTTCACTCTGAACTCCGCCATAGTGACGCCAAACAGTTTCAGCAATGCCGTCTGATGGCTAGACATCTCCTGACCCTCCTCCGCAATAGTGTGGTCCGCATCCAATGTCACCTTGCCCTTCTCTAACTTCGTGGGCATACCCCATTTCCGCACCGTGACCTCCAAGCTGTGCGGGAGAGGCACATCGTCCTCAATAGGTATCTCGCCTCCTCTGCTGTACACCACGCCTGCCGGGACCGTGAATGTCCTGCTCGCGGGCATACCGGCGCGCGCAAAGTCCACCTCGACGTAATCGCGGAAGTACTCCAGGACTTCCTTCGGGTCTCGGTTCGTGCACAGCAATCCCACAGATCCCGAGAGATGCTTGCTCAGCTTTGCCAAACCCGGCGCGTGCTCGTCCTCGGGAGCGGTTCCCAGCGCTTTCGCCATCACCTTGGTCTTGCCGAAGAAGAGTCTGCCGTCCTCGGAGAAATGTTGACGGACGTCCTTCAGGTAGTTGTTGCGCATATTATCGACGGCGAAGACGAATATGTGCTGATAGGCATCGGCCGCCTCTTGAACGGCGGAGTAGAGCGAGGCAGAGCGCTCTTTGCTCGGTTTCTTCTGCACGACAGAAGTGTGGACGACGCGCGCACGCTTGGACTTCGGCATTGTGGCGGTATTGAAAGGCTATACGACTTGCGTCTATGCCTTCAGAAGAAATAAATGGAAGAGTACGTCGGTGTGTGTTTATTGGCGCAAATGCCGTTGCTTCAGTCTGGACTTTTTCGAGTTTCTCGCCAAGATTTCGCGAATGCTAAAACCGTTATCTCCGGGCTGCCGGGCACGGCTTCAGCTCACCTGCTAGCAGTTTGCCTTCTTCAGTAACATACGATGCCGAGTGACAAGCATTGCAAAAGACGGATCAATTTCACAACAGACCGATGTTTCAGATTTCCGGTCAAGCTGGCTATAACAATATATCCAGTATACTCTAATCTCCGGGTCGACGTTTTGGTCTTTCAGAAGGCTGAAAAGGAAGCAGCCTTGAAGTGTTAGGTTGATTCACGTAAGAAGTGTAAAATGATCCATGTGCTTGATCTTAGCAGACATGCCTACTCGGAGAGACAAGCCGCTCTACAGGCATTGAAAAGGCACTAGCTCTCCAAGAATATCAAGTGTGCTAGCTACCTGCTCGAATCTTTGAAACTCGAGCTTGGGCGTGACAAAGTAGACTGTCATTTCGAAACTCGATCGTGCATCTGCGAATAACGTCGCTAAGGCGATCAAACATTATCAGACCAAAAATAAAAATTCTGCATGCCGCTTTGCCTCAAATACAATCGTGCAAACCTGTTAGGCGTTATTTCCAACCAGCTACTGCACATGCTAACGTCCCTGAACAAGATTGATATGGGATTCTCTATTTTCTGCAACCTATGGCCGAATCCGAGGGGGTGTGCGCGATCAAAATCCATTATCTTTGAGAATGGTACGATTCAGCTGGCCTCAGCTTGAAAGGCTACAGTAACGATCAACGCTTATCATCGCCGACAACGAGAGGAGAGACAGGGAATTCAACGAGCCTGCTTCGTCAAGTCGCAAAGGCCAAGCATAGCCGACGAGGCTTGCTCTAGAAATGCTGCATTCTTTGTAGCACACTGGGTCCTTCGCGTCTGAAGATAGGTCTGCTCTAATGTTCATTGCCTAGAGAGCTCCGGTTTCAAGCTCTCTTCGACATTGCGGTTTGCTTCGACAGATGGTGAGATTTCAATTTCTCAGGGTGGTAATGACAGCCCAAAGGGGTGGGTATATCCTTCTGAGTTTCGATCGGCTGTTATGTGAACATTAGAGCAATCGAATGCCTGATCAGAAGCCGATTGCCGAGCCATCAGGCGTTTGCACATTCAGAGCTGGCTCCATCAAACCAGGCTCGGCCGTGAGAAGTTGCATTCTAGCATTTGCCTGTTTGGTTCGCCGCGTTCTGTTGACGCCAATGTAATTCTCCATTGTATCGTGCTCCTCAAAGCATGGCAAACACGTGGGACATGCAGTGGCCGCACACACTCGGCACCTATGTCGCAAATGCCAAGACGCTACTGCCCATATGGGAAGGAGGAACAGCAGGCTCACGGCTTAGCTTTCTCGGCACCGTCATCGTGCTGCAGGCCCGCACGATTACGCTTCAACCGAACCATTCACTTATCTTATCGCGACCACGCCCTCCAACAGCGCTCAGCGGATGATGTACGAGCGGGGCCACGGTGTTGACAGGGTGGGATGCAGGATGGCTGCAGGAACGATGCAAGCTTCCCTAGACCGACAAGGCGCCCACAATGATGAACTTACAAGAGTCGGCAGGGCTCCCAGGCCGGACACTTTTCTTTCCTTTTCCCTCAGTCCCTCGTAGCCTTCAACTATCCATTTTCCTTCCTCTGTGAGCAACATGGTCTCAAGCACCTTGCTTACTATCAGTGTCGCCTGCGGGCTAGCCAATGCAGCTCCTGCGTCCTGGAAAGGCGGCTGGAAGCCATGGCCGAAGCATGGTCACCATGAAGAAGGCAGTGACATCAATGTCCAATTGGGACCGAGACCTTATTATTTAGTAGACGACATGGACGAAGGTCCGCTGAAGGAAAAGCTTGAGAGCTGCTCCAATGGCCCATTCCATACGTCCAGCTTTTCAATCGCCCACAGAGGCGCTCCTTTGATGTTCCCAGAGCACAGCCGTGAGGGCTATGTTGCGGCCGCAAGAATGGGCGCTGGTGAGTAGACAGCAACGTATTCTAAGAGCGGCAGTCGTTAATACGATCGAAGGTGTTATCGAGTGCGACGTCTCATTTACATCAGACCGTGAGCTCGTCTGTCGTCACTCCAACTGCGATCTTCATTACACCACAGACATCCTGGCTCACCCGGACCTTGCAGCCAAGTGTACCGAACCGTTCACGCCATACGATCCGGAGACTGGTACACCGGCGAGTGCCAAATGCTGTACTAGCGACATCACCCTTTCCGAATTCAAGGGCCTGTGTGCCGAGATGGAAGCAACCACCTTCAACGCAGTCAACACTTCGGAGTACATGGGACGGATTGGCAGCACGCCTGATTGGCGAACCAACATGTACGCCTACAGCTGCGCAGAGACCATGTCTCTCCGCGACCAGATTGAGCTCGTGGACTCCATGGACCTGAATTTCACCGCGGAGGCCAAGACTCCTGAGATCCCGATGCCTTTCGAAGGTGATTATACCCAGACGGACTTCATTCAGCAGATTGTGGACACTTTCGAAGGCGAGGGCATTGACGCCGACCGGGTCTGGCTGCAGTCGTTCTTGGACGACGACATCTACTACTGGCTCGACAACGCCCCCGACTTCGGTCAACAGGCCATCTATCTCGAGGAGCGTGCCGACGCCAACGCTAGCGCCTACGACGCCGTCGTTGCTACCCTACCAAGCCTCGCGGATCGTGGTGTCAAGATCATGGGTCCCTCATCTTGGATGCTAGTGACTGTCGATAACTCGACGGGCAAGATCGTACCATCTAGTTACGCCACCACAGCTAAAGAAGCTGGGCTCGACATCATCACATGGTCCTTTGAGCGCTCAGGTCCATTGGAGAATGGCGGTGGTTATTACTACGAGAGCGTGGACAGCAAGATCAACAACGATGGCGACGAATACACCGTTATCGATGTTATTGCGAAACAGGTGGGCGCTAAGAAGATCTTCAGCGACTGGGCTGCGACCATCACCTACTACGCCAATTGTATGGGTCTAGAGTAGAGTACGAAGACATGATGTGATACGACATGATGTACAATGTAACAAACCAAAAGTCTGCAATTCAATAATCAATGTTTATTCATAGAATTTGAAGGTCATGATGCCGAACATTCATGCATTGACATTGCCTGGCTAAGTCTATCCGTTTCTCGTGACGATCATCGGCAAGCTCTTTGTTTCCAGTGCTCAAACGTGCAACTCACCAGTAACTTTGTGTCGATGTCATACTAATGTACAGCGAAAGCTTTGCCGTAATGGCTATTGCTGAGCAATTCCCATCTCCAAGATACATCTCATTGATCCTTTACTCCACACCACGGCACCCTGAATGATGTCTATTCCCTCTCTAAACTGCGCTCATTCAATGCATTTGTAATTTCGGGCTCTTGATCTCATCCCCAGGGGTCAAAGGGGGTGCCGTCCCGGGTTCATATTCGTCTTCTGAAGCTCGCTGCATCGGCGTCATAGATGCGTGCGCAGGCGGCGTGGCGCTCGAGGTGCTTTGAGAAGCTAGATGTGCATCCGACAGTGGCGAAACAGGCTGTGAGTGCCGCGGGCTGGTAGAGTTGGTGGCACTCGAAATGAGCGGCGAAGGAAACATTGTTTCTGGCTGTCGCGGCGAATGTGCAGAGAGTGTCGGACTTTCGCTGCCTTCAGCTTTGATCTGCTCCATCACCGAAGTATCTGACGTTGGATGAGTCTTGAGCAAAGGAAGCCCGTGAGGTAACATCTTGGTGCCCACAGGCGACAAATCCTCTCTCTTGCCTGCGTTCCGTCTCACTTTAACGCCATTCGATCTCTTGAAGTCCTCAAGAGCACTCCTGATCTCCTCAACAGACTTGTCATTGTGCTCAGCCGTCCAATTCACAGCAATGCGGAGTCTGCTTTGAACACTTGCCAGCGTCTTGAATACCGGCTGATCACGACCCTCATTCACCTTCTCGAAGATCTCCGCAGTTGTAAATTGCTCCGCAAGACGCAAGAGATTACCGAACGCGATCATTTTCGGCTCGGCATTGAGGAGATGCCCAACTGGGACTTCCAGTGGACAGGCGCGGTAAGCTTGAGTAGTTGCATTTCTCGAGGACCAGGTTTGACGAGGATTGAAGTCTTCAGCGGCGAGATCAGGGCGACCAAGGGCCTGGAAGTCGGGAAGCGGTGGTAATTCAGTTGCTGGCTCTGGTAGTCGCAAGCGCGGTGTTCTGTTTCGAGCCACAGTCTTGGGGCTGGTTGCTTGGGAGAGGGTTCTTGAGCTGCCACTATCGCTGGCATCAGACATGTAGTTCTGGTGGAAGCTGTCTCGAGTATCGATGCTTTGCAAAGGCGTGGTCGGAAGATGATGGTCATCTTTAGGCAGGAACAGGGAGTCCTGACTCTGTGACTCCGACAAATGCGCCTGGGAGCTTCCAGTGGAAGGGCTGTGAGTCTCGGTCGTCGCCTGCGGCGCTCCATCTAAAAGCTCCATCGCAGAATCTTTCGACGGCATTCTAGCCTCCTGCAACTCCGTCTTCGTCGCAGTAGCGGTGAGTTGGACTGTGTTGTTGGATTGAAAATCATCGGCGCCGATTTGGTTCAGTGATGAGCTGCGCTCGGAGACTTTCTGGCGCGCCTTCCAGGCACACGAGCGGCCACCAGCTTTATCCTCCCAATGGATATTCAGCTCAAACAATCTCTCAAAGCCTTTACCACAAACACTGCACCTCTCCGCGTGCTCGTGGAGGGTGTGTAGCGAGATGCCCAAGCAGCTATCGTTTGTGAAAGTGCAAAGTGAACAATGGCCGGCGACGCAGCCTTTGTCCGTGGCATGATCAACCGCACGGTGTCGCTTGAGCACGTCTTCCGCATTGAGCTCTACACCGCACTTGGAGCAGGTGCAAAAGCCTGTACCTTTATGCGTGGCTCGAATGTGCTCCTGCAAAGCTACGCTGGTTATGAATACGTCAGGGCAGCGGAAGCAAAGGTATGGTTTCTGAACGTCGTGCACTCGCAGTAGGTGTTCAACTTGCGGGGCCCGCGTGGCAAAGTGTCGTTCGCATTTCGTGCATGGGTAGCGGTTGAGGTGTAGTGTCGACATGTTGAAGGAGAATGGTCTTTGTGAAATTCTTGCCGGCTGTACGACCTCCTTTTGCCTGTTTTGAGGTGATCTAAAGTTGTAAGCTCGGCGAAAGATCTATCGTAAATAGTGGAAGCCTGATGTGTCTGCAAACGTGAATGATCGGCAAGAAGCGGCTACTTGGTCAATAATCCGGCCAAAAGCGGCAGTAACTTTGATGCGTCTCGCAACGTCGGTGGGAGAAAGTTGTATGAGTTCGGTGGAAGAAAGTTGTACAAGTTCACGTCGATTCTTAAATCTCGGGCATCGCGCCAGTGGTGTCTCGTGGTTCCAGATGCTCTCCTATTCACTCTCCGAAGATGCAATTCACTAACTTGTATAGGCTCTCGGACCCTGCTATCTTCGAGTTCTTCTGACAAAGTCCTGAATCGATCCCAAACAAAGCCAATGAAGAATTGCGAGTACGAACTATGTTTTCGGCTGAGACTGCAACCTAAGTCCTGCATCCATCGTCGAGTGTCCTGGGTGGTGAATGCGGTTCCGTAGTCTATTGCCTGTGGCCGTCGATGGAGGATGCATTTGACAAAATGCAATGCCACAGAGCTGGAAGCGGTTTGACTTTCCATGGTTCGTGCTTGCTTGATGTTGCCAGAGGCCAGTGCCGTCAAGAGCGAGGAGGGCCGAATACAACTGTTTGGAAGACCAGACAGCAAGAAAACCCAAGAAATGTCGAGATGAGTGCACTTTCTCATGTACCGACTGGTAACATGCCCCTGTCTCTAAATGTTTCGGCTAGCTATTACCTGCAGTTCGCCACCTCCTGCCTACCTTACATGTGCCTACCCGACCTCAGTAACACCTGCTCCCTGAGACCGCTGAGACTTACAGATATTCACTAAAAAGATGCCACATGAACAGGAAAAGCCAGAAGAATTTTTACGTCATCTCATGTTTGGTGTAGGTGATGTTCTCTTCGCATCAAGTCCATCCTCAGCACGGGAAGCCGAAGCGGACAAGCGGCGAAGACCAGGGCTCATCTCTAAGAAGATCCTGGAGTTTTACTCTTCCAACTCTGTCCACACCCTAAGACATCCTGGAACATGAAGATGAAGGGCTCTAGCTTTTTCGTTGGGTTTTACCAAGACACATGACGGACAGGCGCATTCTCGGAGGCCTTTTCGCGTATATTCCCCGAGCCATCTCTTGTAGAGGCCCGAAGTGAGATGAGAAGAAAGTTCAGACAGACGAAGCTTGACCACCTGGAAATTGAGCAGTGGTTAATACCACAGCTGACAATTTGGTGGACAGAAGAAGTGAAGCGGGAGGGCGCGGCGAGCTGAAGAAGCTTTTCTTGTCGGCTCCGACAATGGATCGGCACCGGGCAGGGTGTCCAATCAACGCAATCGTCCAATCATCTTAGCCGAGCTATTCTTGCAGTCTTACACCGTACATTGACATTACCAGGAAGTGGCACAGCCATGAGGTTAGGCTACTGCAAACGACGACTTAAGCGAGTGGTTCATCTCGCGATCACGCATGACAGGCGCATGAAAGATGTGTCGCGCCAATGTCTCCGACTGGATCATGGAATGGTTGGACTGCTGAACTGTCAGAATTCCATCCTGCGTGTCAGCGACGATCTTGTGTTCAGCCCAACTCATCCTTGCTTATTATTGTTTACCTCCAATGCTCCGTGCAATCCAATCAAGATGCTGGATATAATAAAGATTGCTGATCTACTATGATCTCGAATCAGATGGCCGGCGTGCGTTGCTCAGGCTTACTGTGCTTACAGGCCCTATCGATCGCTGTCTCCGTGTCAGTCTCACCATGAAAGGCTTTAGCTCAGCAAGCCACGATCCTTATTCCAACACTAAGGCGGTATTCTCAGTGCTTGAGTGGCTTGGTTGACAGTGGCTATTGCTGGCATGTCACCAATACCAGTCTTCATGCGTACTGGAATAGAGCCCACTTGAATAAGCACTTCTGAATTAGCCTATTCAACGCTGAGAGAAGTATCAGAGGGAAAAACTCATCTCATGGCCTCACGGATCATTCAATACCGCAGACCAAACTACAAAAGCAGCCTGAAAGCACCTCTCTTATCTTCCACACACTCATTCCATTCAAAAACATTCGCTAAAGAAGTAACAAGCTACCATCTCCTCCTACATCTCGCCGAGAAAATGCTTTCCTTCACAAGCTTCCTGACCGCCTCCCTCCTGGCTGTCGATGCCCTTGCTCGGCCTGCAGCAGAGCTGGAGAAGCGTCACCGCGACAACGGATACTGTCTCAGCAATAGGGAAGCTCAGCAGGTTGCCACCAACTATGGCCTCCTCATCTCCAACTACAGCGATGAGCTCGCGAACGCCGTTCTCTCTCCTGATTTCACCGACTACTCTGAGTCGGTCAATACTCTAATTAACTCCTGTCCTCAGGGCTCTGCCGCCGTTTCTCTGCCCCTCCTAGCCCCAACTTTCAGCAACAGGACCCAGTTTGAGATCGGCCAAGGACAGCAACCCTTGATCAACTTTAACCAGCTCAACATCTGGCACTCCTGCGATACCGTCATCATCCGTTGGCAAACCACCAATACCGCCAACATCACCGACGTAAAGCCCGTCATAGGTTTAATTTCGATGGAGACCGTCAAAGCGCCCTCAAGCAATGAGTACGAGTATTGGATCGACACAGTCTACTCAGAATTCGATGCCGGCGCATGGCTGCAAAACCTACAAGAGGCTGGCATCTGCTCCGGTAGTACCACTGAGCCTGTGCCCGATCCGAGTGCTTCTACCTCGACAACGACAAGCCACACGGTCCCAATAGCATCTACGATGACACCAACTGTTTCCGCTATACCTTCTTACGATTAGGCGTAACGAGGAGCTCGCCGAGGATTGTATAGATGGACTCTGTTGATGTACATACGGGAACGAGTGGTGTTGGTAGACAGGAACGGGTCTGTTTGAATGTTGAGCGGGAGCGATGACCTTTTGTTTAGTCCTTTAGACAGGTTGCAAATATTAAACAATGAAAGCAAGCCTTTGTCACCATTTTTGAGAGCGTTTCCGTATCTCCAGAATATTCTAATATCCCCCAAGCAATACTCTGTCTGGCAGGAAGATAACGATCTACACTTCGGGTCGACAGACAAGGTGACGTCACGTGCCAAGCTTGGCATTGGTCGACTCCATTCACTTCACAGTCGCGGTGGTCGCGTCTACAAACGTCATCGTGAACTTCAAGCTTCCTCGATTCAGAGCAAAACTAAGCATCATTCTTTTACCCTTTTCTATGGTATGTACCCGCATCAATACATGTAATCGCTTCCGTCTGACCCGCACGACAGGCGCCGAAACGCAAACAGCCCGCGGCGGTGCCAGCGCCGAAAGCAGCACCAAAGCGCCGCTCCAAGCTCGCGAAAGAGAACGATCTTACCGCAGAAGAGGAAGCCGAGATCCAAGAAGCATACAACCTCTTCGCGCACGAGAGCGATGAAGGCCTCATCCTAGACCACGCGGACGTCCGCCGCTGCCTCATCGCCTTGAACGCGCCGCCAACCGACCAGGCGGAAATGAAAGAGATATTAGACACGATCGATCCCGACGATGCAGGCTACGTGGACTACGAACACTTCGTCGCGGTCGCGGCATTGAAACTTCATTCTAGGCATGAGGATCCCGGTGCGCAGGATGAGGAGGTGATGAAAGCATATTCGTTATTCACTAAGGGCGAGGAGAGGGATATAACGCTTCACGATCTGAGAAGGATTGTCAAAGAGTTAAGGGAAGATGTGCCGGATAATGTGCTGAAGGATATGGTGCGTGAAGCTACTGGGGGCGGGCTTGGGGCTATAGGCACGGGGAACTTTGAAAGTGTTATGAGAAGGGCTGGCGTCTTCAATTGAGCGATTCACTACGGCTTGGAGTTCTGGCGCGGGACGGATATACCCCTGTGGATGTTACATTGATTGCTGCACCGCATTTACGATCTAATGGACCAACTGTGGCCAGTGGCTTAATGTTTCAGCCTGTCCTCATTCTACTTCTGCAGAGGTTTGTGCGTAATGATTGATTCACGGTCTTGCCTTTGCTTTCGGCTCTGCTCTCGAGGACCAATTGTTCTGACGGGAAACAACCTGCTGCAAGGTGGGCGCGAGCTTGAAAAGTTGGTTTTTATTTTAAGGAAAGCACGTCAAGGACAGCACGTCCATTGGGCCTAGCCAAGGACGGTCCTGGGCTTAAATGTTTTCTCTGCCCAATTTAGCACTCTGGGACGTGTTCAAGGTCTAGTGCCGCGAAAGTTGTTATAACCGACAAGCCGGGTGTCTTCCTTGGGTGTCGGATTACGTGTCTTCCTAGGGGCCAAACGCTCCTGTGTGATCACGAAAATTCAATGGTCATGAATGTATCACGCCCATCGTTGGACACACGCGCTCCTGACACCTGATGTTCGAGAGCCATGGCGAAATCTGCTGTAAAGCCAGGGATCGCACCCATCTGGTCAAGATCCTCACGACTGTAGCCATAGGCGTTCCCATCGGAATTCGAGAGTCCTCCGTGCCTCCAGCCTGAAGCAGCCTCATATGCCATTAGTTTTCTTAAAGGCGAATCCGGTGCTGTGCCCTCGTAAACTTCCAGCAAGAGCTTGACAGCCGGATAGATGTGACTCAGCTCTTCGTGCAGCGCACACATTGCCGCACGCTGCAGCTCCGGAAGTAGATGCTCCTCACCAAACATCCATAGTCTTGTGAACAAGGGCAGTAGCTCTTCATGGGTCTTGAGCATTCCGCCTTCGGGATTCTTTTCATCCCAGTGTATGGTACCGTGGAATATCCAGTACACAAACGTCTTAACGACATCGGAAGGGACACGCGGGAAACGTAATGTGAGCGACTGGCCTTCGATGAAGCCGCTTGTGAGCGCTTTGTTGAACCAAGGAGATAGATTCAAGAGCAGGGTGCGCTGGATCTTCAACACAGTACGGCCATGACTCAGCACTATGTTGACCATTTCGTCATGAGCGAGCGACCTAAGATAGAGGTCAGCACTTGCCATTGTCCTGAAAAAAGCAGAGACTCACTCCATGAGGTCACGGAAAGGGACTGGACCAAGCAGCCGAGGTGTTGGTTGGGGAGACGAGCTCATGGCTGTCAGCTTGATGGTTCTTGGTGGCTGTTGTGAAGGACTAGGACTTGGTCGCCTGCACGTCAAATGAGGTGCAACAGTTGTGTATGCAAGCAAGTACTCGAAAAGAAATAAAACGAACTTGGAAGGGGCTTTTGAACTCTTCGTGCAATGACGGCATGTGCCATTGTTCGCATCGTCGTCGGGGCTCGTCTTCATGTGAAAGCAGCAAAGCTCGGGCTCGATAGATGAACTGAAGTGCCCGCCTTCCATTCACGTATACTCGTTTATTACAACATCGTCCACCTGTAAGGATGGTCACAGCTTTCCTTGCTGACCGACTTCATTCCCTCAGTCCTTCGGATGGCCTTGGATGCTCACTACCTCCTGAAATCGTCAAATGAACGCAAGAAGGCCTGTTGCCGAGTTCAATAGCCCCTTTGCTGGTATTTGCTTAGTGTTTAGGAAACGGTGTAATTCTGAATCAGAAGAGCAGTTGATAAGAGCAGGAAAGGTCCTCTACAAGACAGATCTGATCACACAGTGTCCATTGGTATCTTGGCAAACTCCATAAAAATCGCCCTTGCGCCTGCCGAATTACTGTAATGTTACAGGAATAGCACACTTGAGCATCCCGTTATTAGAACAACCAACCCTTCCTCTTCCGCGGCTCGTCGTCCTGCCTGCCTCTCGAAGAGCTCCTCTTCTCTCGTGCCTCCAAGTGCCTCAGCGACTCCATCTCCTTCAGCACATGCTCCAGCAACTCCTTCCTCCGCACGACATCGAGATGCCGTCTGATCTTCGGATCCTCGCGAGCAAAGCGCTCCAGCGTGCTATCGTCCAGCTGCCTGAAGTGCCGTTCCAGTACCCGTGGGAACTGGAAATAGAATTTCGAAAGAAGCTCAGCGTCGAGGAACAGGTCGGCGGTCGAAGTCAACTTGTCAGCGACGGCATCAAGGAAGACTTCGGGACAGTAGTACTTGTTCGCCGGGTTAGCGCACTGGCGACTCTTTACCGCCGCGAGGCGCATGCGGATAATGTCGGCACGGTCGCGGAGGAAAAGAGCTTCACGTCCCTTCTGGAGAAGGGCAGCGCTGAAGCCACCAGCGCCGCCTACGCCATCACCTTCCAGCACCACTTCACCGTTGCGGACGCGATCAATAAAAGACATGACGTCTTTTGTTCTTCGCCTGCCTCCGATGACCTCCTCAAGGGCCTTGTGGGCGTTCTCGCAGTCTTTGAGCTCGTGCTTAAGGACTTCGGCGATGTTATCGCGCCCACGCTTCCATTCTTCGTTCGACACTTCAACGCGGTATTTGTAAGGCTTGACACAGATCTCAAGCTCATCAGAGGTATCGTAGCTTAGCTCGCGAAGGATATTCTCAGATGCCTGAGTGATGGCTTGGACGGCAAAGGGGTGAGAGGAGAATGTTGAGGTCCTGATTAGATCCTGCACGCTCTCTTGCAATGATTGTGCAGCGATGCTAGTGGCGAGACGGCCTATGCCGAGCTTGGTGAGTGTGGAGGTGCTGGCATCCAGCTTCAGATGCCAGAGCGGATTTTCAGGGTCTGCTTTGGGCAGATTTTCCAGCGAGTCTTGTGCGCTTTCCATCTGATCCTTCGGCTGCAGATTCTCGACCGGCTTGTTCCAGTATCGCTGGGCCAGCAAATTGAGCACCTGTTGATCAAGCTCGCGTTTGACAATCTCCCGGACCTCCTTGCGCCCAAATTGGTCTGAAAATCCTTTGAAGCCATGTTTGAATGCATCAAGGCTCTCGGCAAGATAGCTCTCGGCGCTCAAAGGCCTTTCGTTGTACTGCACCTTGAACTCATAGGATGCTTCTGCTAGCTCGTGCTGAACAGCCTCGCTTGTCGTGGCCAAGGATGCGGACATAGTAGCCTCAAGGACGTGAATGAGCTTCTTCCTTAAGCTGGGCGTGCCGACTGTAACATTGCTGCCAGGTCCGAAAGCATCCGGATGCGAGCCAAAGTATGCAGTCTCGTTCTTCGTGATGGCGCTCATGATGTTTGCAGAGCCGCGACTGAACAGTGACCTTGACTCCTGCGGAATTCTGCATACTACACCAACATAACCCAGCCTGAGAGGATAGTTTCGATCGTTGAGGATCTGGGCACCACGGATAGGATCTACGAGATCCATCTTTGTGACTACCCCTATGGTACGCTCACCCCTCGGATCCACTCGTCGAGAAGCACGCAGCGCAGTAGAGTTGGCGAGATCGACGTCTGCAGCTGAAATGGCCAAGATGACGTTTGGCGCCTGTATGTATTTGTCGCACAGCTCCTGGATCTTCGTCTTCAGCTCGGTTGGCTGGTCGAATGCTTCGACCTGGATGTAGCCAGGCAAATCGATTAAACTCAGATCCGGCACATTGGGCGAATGAATCCTAAGTTGGATCGGGTCATCTGAGATGCAGTCTTTCTCGGGCACAGCAAGATTGAGATCCGTGAGGGTCTTTTGCACCTGGGTGAAATCTGTAATCTTGCCAAGGCCTAGTGCTGGGAACTCGCCGTACTCTGCGTGAGCTTTCGGTGTGTTGACCAGGGTAAGCTCAATAGGGCGCCGCGTGACCATGTTGGACCCCTTTGGTAAGAACTCGTGTCCGACAATCGCCTCCAGTACAGAGCTCTTGCCGGAAGACTGAGATCCTACCACCACAATAGAAGGTAATGTGAGCGTTTCCGACTGCCCTATGGTTTGGAGTAGTGACCGTATCTCAATCATCTTTCTTGTCAACATCATCATCTGATCGTCTCTTGCCGCTGCATCGTCCGACCTATCATCCTCCTCACCCTCAGCATCGAGCGCGAAGGCTCCTACTGTCGCTGCGCCTGCCCCTGCAGCACCAACACCAGCCTGCTTTGGCTCATTCGGACCACCATCTCCACCCTCACCGCCTCCACTTTCAGCTCGCCCTTCATAAATATCTCGCATCCACTGCGGCATCTCTACGCCCCTCACATCGTCCCTCGTCTTATCCCATCCTCTCCCCATTTGCGCAAAGATATCCCCAGCACCTTCCAACACCCCTGTCGCGCTTCCCACTGCCGCATCCTTAGCCCGTCCAAGGATGTCTATCGCATATGTTCCGGCCTGCACAGCCTGGTACTGCAGGTAAGCCGCACCTCCTATCAATCCTGCTCCAAGCATCGCCGGAACCCGCACGAGCTTCATGGCCAGCCTGGGAATGACGCGGGTGAAGGAGGCATGGCGGACAGCAGGCAGGTTGTAAGTCCGCCGCTGCGTCCATCCGCTGCGAGGCGTCGTCGGTGATCTCCATAGTGTTGCTGAAGAAAGAGAACGGGGTGAAGCGAGTCGGTGGGTGACGTTTTGTGAAGGTCGCGCTCGGCTCGCGACGGAGGCGAGCCGTGAGGACGGCAGCCTCGATATCATTTTCACACCATCGGTCGTCGAACCGGGCGATGTAAGGGTGATAGTAAAGACCGTAATGGGGTGTGTTGTTCGGGGGTGGTCGGGATCACATCGGAGGATGCTTCTGAAGGTCACTTTCATGGAGAACCCTGCGTCATAATTTGGGCATGCTTTGACATTTAGCCAACCTTAGTCTATCAAGTCTACCTCTCCCTTCGAGTAGGTGCCTAGCTAGTACGTCGTCTAAATATCCAAGGACTGCGATTTCAATAATTTTCGAGTCAAGATTGGTAAGAAGTAAGATATGAGCCGAAGACAATTTTCGAGAGTTTGAGGGAAAATGATGCAGTCAATATGAGTGCATACAAGCATACCTAGGGAGGCGCATGCACAACATTTCGCTTGTTTCAAAGTCGCATCAAGACTATTTCTCGAAAAAAGAAGAAGGAAAATACAATGCTTCACAAGGCTGCAAATAGTACAGCAAATCAAGGCGCAATTGAGAATCTCCATGAGCTATTAACCCTTTCCGGTTGGACCGTCTCGAGCAGCCAGCAAAGCACATCATTCTTGCCCAGCATCTGACGTGACGGGCTTACAGCAAGCATCGCTTCAACCATCGCAGACTGGCCGTTCGCTTCCTTCAGGATTTCGAAAAGCCACTGTAAGGTATCTTCCTGATCGCCCATCTACGCAGGCTTGCAGACCGCTTTGTGCCACTTCCAGTGGTACTTCTGGCACTCCTTGCTACAATACACCCGTTTCTTGCAGCATGCGCATTTCATCAGTGGGCCCATCCCGGCATTCTCGTCCTTACCGCAACCACCACAAACATCATCCGGATACTGTGGCTCGGTGTAGGTAGGTGAGCGCATCCTCCTAGCAGGTCCGAACAGGGGCGGCAGCCCAAATGGTGCCTGGACATTCATCGAAATGCCGCCTGGGTACATCAAGTCTTCTTCGGGGGGGCCACCGCTCTCCATCGTCTCAATCAAGCCCTTGCTACCGAAGTCGTACGCCAAACCGTTGGTATAGCCATTGGGACCAAACAGAGCCTTCGTCATCTGCATGTTGCTGTCGGGCATGTGGAGGTTTTTGGGGTAGGTGCGCTTTAGGAGGTTGATGAAAGATGGTGTGAGGTGACAGCCGAGAGTCATGGCACAGGCGCCGATAATGCAGAGCTTGTATCCGCTGTGAATGTGATCAGTCCTTGTTCCGTGGTATTTTGGTTGATCAAAGACTTACGGTGGGATGTAATCGCTATCATCACCTGTTTGCATCTTTTCCTCGTATTTGGCAACAAGCTCGGTCAGTTTGCCATTCTCGAGGAGGTTCTTCACAGTGTCGATAGCCTCTTTGGGAAAGCAGTGGTCGGCGAAGATAGAGTAGTTCACTCGGTTCTTTTCAGAGTCGTCATGCTCTTCGGCAGAGGTGGGGTGCTGGTTCTCTTTCTGATTCTCCTCGGGACTGGACGATGCTTCTGAGGCCTTTTGAGTAAGCTCATAGAGACCAAGCTCAAGGTCGAGATCAGAAATCAGGTCATAATCGGTGTCTGACTGAAACAGACCGAGTCCCCAAGCACCCATGATGCTGACTAGTCTTGCTGTAGTCTGAGAAGACGTCGGTGCTGTGCGAAATTGACAACAATGGAACTAGGAACGATGGACGAGTGTCGACCACTGAAAAGATGGGCTTGAAGGTTGTAGAGGATTTGTAGAAAAAGATCCGCACACAAGAAAAGACCTGGCGTGAATGTGAATAAAGAGTGCGTTTGGCAAGCGCGCCGGCTGCAGGCTGCCATCTCGCGCGCGTGACGCGAGCTTCAGACGCCTCACGACCGTTCGCACCTTCCTCTGTGACCTTGATCAGAACCAGTCGATGCGGGGACTTGAGTGTGAAACGGGAGCTAGCTCCATTAGAGAACCCTACTTCCGATACAAACGCAACCTTTCTCCGATACAAGAAACGTCGCTAGAACGCAGCAGCAGCAATAATATTACAACCAACAAATCCCTGTGTGTACAAGGGCCTCACACATTCTTTGGCAAGACGGACCGTGCTCGCCACAGTGTCTTAGGAGCCTTAAGCCTTAGCCCTCCGGCTCTTGCCAGGCCTCTGCGGCTTGCCGCCTTTCTTCGGCCCAGCCTTCATTCTCTTGGTGGAGTACCCACTCATGTCACCCGCGGACTTCGCATCGTTGCTCTTGGAGTACTTCTTCTTGCCACCATAGCCGAATCGCTCATCCTTCTTCTGGCGTTTCCTGTTGGGACCGGCTCCGTCACCCGACGATCGCTTGTCTCCCTTCTTGGAGGAAGAGTTGCCAGCAGCGTCGTCCAAAGCGACGTCGAAGAGATCATCCTCATTGGCTGTGAGTGCGTCGTTGCCCGATTGACGTTCTGGGATACATGTTAGCATTGAAACAGTCTGTAATTAGTTCAATCAGGCGTGACATACTTCTCTTCAATGCGTTGATCTTATCAAGAGTGTCCCTCTTCGCCTTATCTCTCTCCTGTAGCTTCGCGACTTGCACCGCCTTGCCGAACTTCTTGAGGTCTCTCTGGCGTCTAGCATCCGCACTGGCCTTCTTCCGGGCCGCCTCGTCAACCTGCTTGGAGCGCACCTTGCCCATCTGTTCTTCGCTCTTGACCATCTCCGCGAAGTAATCAGCCGGTCTGGTGAACGGTACGCCCTCCTTCTTCAGCTTCGCGCGAGCTTCTTTGACAGCGTCCAGCGATTGGCGATAAAAGGCAAGTTCACGGTTCAAGTCGTCATCAATATCAGCGATTTGGACAGGCTCCGCAGATGTGATGGATTGGACCGCAGCGAAGGGCAAGCTGGATGGAAGGGCAATGGATTTGAGCGAGCGACCGAGGGCAGCGGTGTTGTTGATCGTGAGACGTTGGTGTGGTATCACATCGCCCTTTTCGTCCGAAGCCAGAGACTCAATGTCGGAAAGTGGAATGTCTTCGTCCTCCTCACCCTCAGCAGGCGCCGCTCTTGGATGCGGCTTCTTCTCCGGTGAGCCTCCCGCGGCCGTGTAGAACGTCTCGTCGTCTTCCGAATCAGATTCCGACTCGTCGTCGAACGTCTCTAAGTTGATGCCGCCCTCGTCATCTTCTGCGTCCTCGCTCTCGTCAGTCTCCCAGCCGCCCGTCTCTCCGTTTGCCTTCTCTACAAGTTGCGCGCCTCCGGCAGCGGACTCTTCCTCTGACGGATCATCTAGATCCTCTGCCTCCTCATCCTCTTCGTCGCCGGCGACAGCATCCTCCAGCGCATCGACATCGACCTCGCTCGATCTTTTCTGCTTGCGCTGCTTCTCTGCTTGCTTTTGATGCTTCTTCTGCTTTTCCTTCTGCACATCGACACCCTTATGACGACGCAAAGCCGCCTTCAACGTCGCGTCCTTCGCCATCTTTACGCGATCTGTAATGCGCTTCTCTTACCGCTGAGATCCGTCTCACGACAAAGTATGAAGCTCGAAGCTCTGGAGGTCCCAGGAAATTTCCGCCAAGATTTCGCGACGCGGAAGCAGATCCGCTATCACGTGGCGGGCTCCCGTTGCTCCCTTGCGACTTCTTGTCCGGTCATTTGCCGCATGGGATGCGTTCTATCTCCTTGCTGCACGCATTGGAATTAGATAACTGGATCACAAGCTACTTGATTTACACTCAAACCCCTTGCCGTCTCAACCCGGATAGATGATATTCCCCTCAACGTAATCAAACCGGCAAGATGGCATCCGACGACACGACCCTCTCAGCGCAGGTCAACCGCTTGAATGTGAACGAAGAGGAAGTCCGTCTACCCCCGTCCGTCTTCGATCTCCTCTCTACCGCAACTAGGAAAAAAAAAAAAAAAACAACACGCGGTCTCACGACTATCTGAAACCAAAATACGAAAACTAACACTCTCCAAACAGCCCTCCGGAACCGCCCCATCAGAACTAGTAACCGTAGTCGACGACCTCCTCGCGCAGCTGCAAACCAAATTCAGCAACGTATCTGCGGAGCTGGTAGGGAAATGTATTGCTCCCCCCTCCCCCTCCCCTCCCCTTTACCACCATCTTCTCAACCCCTTCCTTCTCGCCTTTCCTCTAGGGTGGAAGGGGGTTTTGCAACAATCCTGCCAAGATCTAAATACTGATCCGATCGGGGAAATCTACAGTGGACGAAATGTCTCGTCGGTTAGATAACCTGGAAGCGACGATCCAGGCTAGCAACGCGCCACCGACGGCGGCGAACAACGAGGGGGAAAAGTAAATGATTTGCAAGATGTTTTTTTGGGCCTTCGAGCAGTGAATTTTTAGCGCGGCGTTGGGTGATTGGAGACTACTACATGACCGATTCGAACACGCTTCTAATATTTTCTTTGCACCCTGTGCCGCCCCCATTTTGCCCCCTCTTTTATTAGGCACCTGGTGAAAGATGTCCCATCTACTTCATGATTATGTTTTCAAAAAGTTTAGGGTGAAAAAGAAAAAGAAAGGAGCAAGAGTGACACAACTTAGCCCGAGAACAGATGCAATGGAGCTTGCGATTTGGTAGTGGTGAGTAGGAGTGGTGGTAATGCCTAATTTCATTTTGGCAAAAAGAGTGTATCTTTCCCATGCTTCCCCCTTCCTATCTCGATCCTTCCCGGCCAAAGAAGGCAGAACACATAAAGAAAAAATTGGTTACAACAAGAAGTGCCAATGAAAGACAACCTGCTCTTCCACCCTCCTCTCTTGCCCGCTCGATAGATGGAAAATGAAAAAGAACAATGCTTTGCTGCCGTGCCCACACTCCTTTACCCAGCCCGCCCAGCCTGATCCGTTTCTATGCGCCCATCCAACGCCAAACTGCAAGTAAAGAAGGGAAGTGGGGAGTAAAACACAAAGAGGGTGTTATCCTGCGGGTTGTACGCTGCTGCTACTGCTGCTGCTGTTGCTGCCAGTACTATTGTTGACTAAATCATCAATCCTGAACTTTGCTTTCCCTGTCATGGTCGTCGTAGTAGTCAGGTTCGGTTCAAGAGTGCGACAGGTGAGGTCTCTCGACTGAATGGTCAGGCATTATCCGATACATTGCCGCCGTAGGTGCATACGTTCTTTCTGTGAAGGGCGGTTGGGCGGCTGAGTGAGTGGAGGGAAATAAGATACGGATTCCACCTGATTTTAGATTCTATATTCAGACCCAAGCACCCGCCTAAAAGAAGTGCGTGTGAGGTTTGCTCATCTCGTGAACTTCCATTTCCTGTGAGCTTTGTTAGCTGGCTGTCCTCAACCACATGATGGGCAGGGTTCGGGAAATAAGCATACCATTTTGAAAGTGTTCAACTCTTCCTTAATCTGCTGGGCCAACATAGGCGTCAAACGATTGCACGTTGCAATATCTCCGCGCCGATCATATTCCTGGCTCGACCAGACATCATGGAATTGGATGCGGGGACTGAATGAGATGGAACGCGCGGCTCCATTCGGCGTGCCTGGAACGCTGCGAGCGATCATTCGTTGGGTGAAATAATCGCCAACTTTGACGGCATCGTTGAAGGAGGCGCTGCGACGCTGCTGCATCTGCTGCATCTGCTGTTGCTGTTGATGGGACGATGATGACGATGTACCTTCCTTGGGAGTGCCCGGTAGATGGAGACCACCAGTAGCACTGTCGCTAAGCTGCGGGACGCTGCCAACGCCAGGCGAGCCATTGGGAGAGTCGCTCCCGGAGCGTTTCAGAATACCCTTCTTTACAGCAGCCAGCACCTCGGCGCGATCCTTATCACTCCCGACGATACTACGACGGTTCGAGTCCGCCGACGAGCCGGCATCTCCAGAACCCCTCGCATCAAAAGATGAAGTCTTCCTCCCAGCGTCCACCGAGTTACGCTCTAGCTTAGGAAACCCTGTCTCCCCTCCGATACTCTCGGTAGGATCAGCATTGACGTTGACCTTCTGCCGCTCAGCCTCAACGGTAACCATAGAGACATGGCCCACGCTAGGCTGGACGGTAGCAGAGCCGGACCCGACCTGGACAGGGCCATCTGCAGCAGGTACACCAATGACCGATTTCGGACGGAAAATGCCTTTGATACTCTTGCCGCCTTTCTTGACTCCGCGGCCCATCTTTCGTAGCATCATTGAAGCGGATGACGCGGTGGAGGAGATAGAGAGGTTATCCATAGAGCCAGAGAAGCCGCCCTGGCCGGAATAGATGCCTGCACCAATTCCGGCTTCTTCTTGTCTCCTTGCAATCTCCAACTGTTCCGCATCCAGCTCCTCATCAATGTGCTGATGATGCTGCTCCCGTGTTTGCGTTGCATTGGTAGCGGCGGCCGCAGCAGCATGCTGGTTTTCGCCAGCCGCTCGTCGCAGTTCTTGAGCGCTGCCGAAGGAGAAAGCGCGTCGTAATCTTGACTTCATGCCCTTGTTAAGATCTTTGTCAGAGACGGCGGCAAGCTGTGCTGCTGCTGGACTTGCCGAGCTCGCATTAGGTTGAGCGGCGGCAGCGTATGTCTTCGGCTTGGCAGGAGAGGACTGGTCGTTATCCACAGCGGAGCGTGATAGTGGCGAGGGAGCGGCAAGGCGCTTGTTTGCGTCCGAAGAGCCCCTGGGCGGGATGCTAACCGGCTTCTGTGCTGCTGGTCGGGTATTCTCATGTGATCGCACGCTGTCTTTGCCGGATTCTGTCTTTTGGAGTGATGTTTGTGATCCATTCCTTTGTACACCATCCTCGCTCGAGGTCTGTGACTGGAACGACACAGGCCGGATGGTAGTGGGTGTCGAGGTTGCACTTGGGCCATGTCCTGAGGCGGGTCTTTGTATCGACTGAGGTGCAACTACACTCTGCACGTCCAGGTTGTTTAAGCTCCGTCTTCTGTATCGCTTTGCAGATTCCGATTCCTTCTTGGTCACTGCCATGTCGTCGACGCTTGTCTGTCTCAGCACAGGTGACTGCTGCTGATAGAGGTGGTTGACGGCACCCATTCCAGAGCCCGAAGGTTGTGCCGACTGTCGGTTTAGCGATGTGTTCGAATCGCCTCGCTTCTGAGCAGGCCGCCGATACCGATCTGGAGATGCTTTCGCAGGTGTGTCGAAAGAGGTCAGGGATAAGTCAGGGACTGTGGAGCTGATATTGATCAGCGAGCCCGACCGTGAACCCACCACGGAATCATCCTTTGACGAGGGGCCCGAGGCTGTCTCTGAAGAGGAGGTCGAAGCAGAGGCTCCGTGCATCGAATGTCTCACATCACCATTCACTGCCCCATTCGGCGCTGATGAGGTCCGAGACTCTGAGCGCGGGTGCGGCGGCGACTGGAACGCGAACGCCTGCGCGGGCGAGGCGGCAGTGCCCCGGAAGGATGTATTAGTAGCCCCATTGTACATGCTCCGTGGCGTTTGTCCCAGTCTCGGAGACTGCTGATACTGTTGCGGGGATGTTTGAAAGGCGTCGGCGGAGGAAGGGCGGGAGTGCAGCATGGGAATCGTGCTGGAAGTTTGCATAGGCGGGGATAGCACCTCAGCCATTGGGTCTGCCAAGGTGGAAGACGCTGTCGTGGAGATAGGAAAATGGCCGACTGCAGATCTTTGGGTCGATGGAAGGGATGTCAATGGAGGATGCCTGGCAGAGGAAGAGGCGGAATGTATATTATCTGAGCCGACCAGCAGTCAGTATGTAGCCCGTGTTGATGTGTGTGTCTGCGGTATGTGTGCGAGTGCGGAGACGTCAACGAGGGCGGGTCGGTGTGCTCGCGATTGAATGTTGCCAGCCCCGGACACGAAGTGCTGCTAACAGCGAGAGCAGTCGTGTTGTGAGACGGCCGACGAGGTCGAGTGCTGCACGTTGAGGTCGGCAGGCGGGCAGCCTCGATAGCGGAAGGAAGTTTGGTCGGTGCCGCCTTCCGTGGCAGCGGCGGCGGCAGGCACGATGGAGAGAAGGAGGGATGGATGGATGGATGTGCTCACTCACCTAAACAGGGCAGTCGTCTCTCAGCCTGTCCTGGGAGCTACGGTATGAGATAGGGAAAAGCCCGTATGTGGGAGTGTCCTGCCCAATGGCGAAGACCGGCTGAGGATCTCAGACCAGCATCCCTCGCGATCTCGGCTCAACTGTTTTCCAACCCGGAGAGATGCTCGACAAGGTCTCGTGGATGGTCGTAGATGTCGTAAGATGAGGGGTATATGTGTCTGTGATTGTGCGTGTGGGTGTGGGTGTATGCGGCGTGGGCGGTTCGAAGAGGAGACCAGCCCCAAGCGGCGGTTATCGCTGTTAAGGGGGGGGGAGAGGCCGTCGGAGGAAGGAGGAATGCAGCAACGCGTGGTTAAAACACACACCAGTAGCCCGAAAAGCAATCAGAAAAGGGGGACAATGCTTTTACAGCGCAATAAACCAAGTGGACAAGAAAGGGATTGCAGAGGGTCGAGCAGACAGCAAGCGGTGGGTGGTGGTGGAGGTGGTCGTGGGCGGAAGCAAAGCACTCTATCGCCCTGTCTCTCTCTCGCTCTCTCTCTACTGCGTGCGAGCCAACAGACGGACGGATAGACAGACAGACAGACAGACAGAGAGGACAGCAATGATTGGGAAGGTGGATGGAGCCGAGCATCTCTCTCCTCGCATTCTGCCTAGTTGGCCCTAGCACGGCGGCGTATCCAACGCTAGTGCTGCAGCATCGTCTCTAGCGCTGCTGGCCAGTGGATCCCCTTTCCCGCATCGAACCAGCTGTGGACCTGTGGAGGACCCCTTGGATCACTCGCAGAGGCAGATCCATGTTGCATCCCATCCAGCTCTATCTAAACACGCACCCATTCGAATGCTCAATCTATACCGCCTCCCCCAAATCCCCGTTGCGCATAGGAGAAAAACCTCACTGTGCCGCTGACCCTCCCCTTGACCGCCTCCCATCCCCGCTCCCTCTCTCTGTCTCTGTCTCTCTCTCTCTCTCTCTATCTCTCCCCCCCTCCGATCAGGTGATCGCGTTCCAG